>BQNB010035412.1:35706-50883 GCA_026074375.1 Tanacetum coccineum | reverse complement strand
AGGGGCAGAGGTTGAGAGACTTCTAACCATGACTATTCCATCACTACCTATCTCACTATCATCACCCTCTGCAGGGGAGCGCCTTGCTAGGTGCACGGCCCCACATGCACATTCACCACCTTTACCACTAACGTCTGGGTGTCTAACCCAAATCCATACACTCAGGATAGCATCCACCCAGGCTCTCATTGATGCGATTACTGCTGCATTACCACCACCTCCACTGCCACCACTACCACCATCTATATACATAACACCACCTATTGACCGTAGGGATGATATTCTCGAGTCTGAGCAACCTCCCTGCAAGAGGTTGTATTTGTCCACTCTAGGCTCTAGATACGAGGTCGGGGAGAGTTCCACTGCTAGACCTACCAGAGGTTAAGGGATAGATTATGGGTTTGTCAGCACGGTAGATGCTGGAGAGAGGCGACAGAGGATTAAAGATGTCGGGTACAGGATTAGGGATACTTGGGTAGATCCGACAAAGGTAGTTCCAGAGATAGCATCGTGGGAGAGGTCAATACTAGGCTCACAGAGCTTGCTGAGCTCCATAAGCATGATACACAGGACTTGTATGCTTTACTAGAGGATGCTTAGGATAGTAGGTCTCGTATATCACAGCGTTCGATATGACCTCATCGGGTCGATTTACTTATGGGGGATATGATGACTCTCCAGGAGACAGTATGGATGGTAGAGGAGGAGGCCTATGCTTCCCGAGAGGCTTGGGCTCACTCGATAGGATTGAGTCAGGCGACTCATCAGGAGCTTCAGACCCATCGTGATCATGTGTATGCACACGAGACCCATCTCTAGGCACACCAGACACAACTACAGCTGTAGAGTACTCTCATTAAGACACAGCATCATACATGAACTCGCTTTCAGATGCAGCAGGCTGAGTTAGCAGCACTTCGAGAGACTAATCGTAGGCGTCAGGACCAGATGGTAGAGACTCTCCGAGTCATCAGAGATATGAGGCGAGAGATGAGCGACATGCAGGCTGAGTTGTTAGCACTGCGAGAGCAGCAGAGGAGAGCTAGACAGCCAGGACCAGAGGCTAGGATTCCAGATCACCAGGATGCTTCTGGGGATGCCGACAGTCACATCTAGTGATTTATGTTATTGTATCTTGCTAGGTCATTGTACAGGCATGTTAAGTATTAGGGGTTTTCCCCGCTAGCATAGCCTTAGATCTTTTGTATTGTATTATGTGTACTCCGACAACTATTTCATGTAAAATTTTCAAAGTTATGAATGAAATGGATGTGTTACTTTATACTATATACCTCTCTTGTGTTGATTATCTTATCTATATATCCTGTCATATAACCTCATGTTTTGTCTTTTGTAATCTAAGACAAATCATGGCACCTACAACCAGAAGAGGACCAAATACCCCTGTTAACAACACCAACCCAAACAACATGACTCCAGAATCCATCCAAGCAATGATTGACCAAGCTCTTTTGCGAAACTCCACCAATGGAGATGGAAGCCACAGTTCGCACGGGGATAACCGAAGGAACGTGCAAACTGCGCGCCCTTGTTTTTACGCTGACTTCATGAAGTGTCAACCTTTGAACTTCAAGGGGACTGAAGGCGTGGTCGGTTTAACTCGGTGGATTGAAAAGATGGAGTCAGTTTTCAATATCAGTGGTTGTGCCATTGAGAATCAAGTAAAGTTTGCCACATGCACTCTGTTAGGTGTTGCTTTGACTTGGTGGAATGGTCAGATAAGAACCTTAGGTCTAGAGGCGTATGCAATGACTTAGGAAGTACTCAAGAAAAAAGATGACGGACAAGTATTATCCGCAGGGTGAAATCAAGAAATTATAAATCGAGCTGTGGAACCTAAAGGTCAAGGGAAACGATGTTCCAGCATACATTGAACGTTTCCAAGAGTTAACCCTGATATGTACCAAGTTTGTTGCCAATGAAACCGAAAGGAAGCCTTATGGGGGATCTCTGCCCAAATGCACCAAGTGCCATCTTCACCACAATGGCCCGTGCATCCAGCGATGCCACAAGTGCAACAAAATAGGGCACTTTGCTCGCGATTGCAGGAGTACTGGTAACACAAATGTTGCTAACACTCAGAAGGGCAATGGGGCAGCTCCCAAAGGAAATGGTTGTTTTGAGTGTGGATCACCAGGACATTTCAAGAGAGATTGTCCGAAGCTGAAGAATAAAGATGGAGGAAATAGGAACGCACAAGGCTGGGTTTATGTAGTTGGGAATGCAGAAAAGAAGGGAAATGCAACGGGAAACCCTGATGCCAATGTCGTCACGGATATGTTCCTCTTAAATAACCACTATGCATCTATCTTATTCGACACTGGTGCCGATAGAAGTTTTATATCCACTGCATTTAGTTTTAAGCCCGATTCACGCGTTTCTTCCCATCTTTTCGTAACAAGACTGGTTTTCGATATTGAACATTTTGTCATAAATTTTCTCCCCTGAATGAACAGTAACTTTTACTGTTCATAACAGACATGAGTTTTATAAAATTCGTATTTGTTGTCGTAAAGCCCGTAAACGTCGTATTTTATTCGTTATAGCTCCGTTTTTAACGATTCTTTCGAGGACGTTCTCGTATTTGAAAGTTCTATAATTTTGATGAGGTTTTACAAAAATATAACTTCTGTCATGAATATTAAACATTTAAAAAATATTTTTTATAAAAGTATTAATTGCGTAAACTCGCAAGAATTCATAACTCGTTCTTTATTAATTGAAAAAATTACGATCTTATCATTTTGGAATCCTAAAAATCTGTATTATTTGTAAAAATATCAAACTAGCAGTTTGAAATAAGTTTTTAAAAAAGTCATTTTATAAACTCCCGATTAATTAACGTATGAAAAACCTCGTTTTTAAACAAACTTTTTTCGTTATTAATCCGTTTAACAAGTTTTTTACCTTTTCGGAATCGTCGTGATTTGTATTATCTTATAAAAACATAAAATCCTCTGTTTGGAATTCGAAAACCTACTGTCCAAAAATGATCTTTATATAATTAAATTTATATAAATATATTTTATATACTTTTCACCTCACAATTGATCACAAAGTCTTTTATAAATATATATATCATACGTTATATACTATAATAATGTCCATAAGTTTCATATTTGTCCAAGTTCATCACGATCACAAGTTGTTAACTTTACATGAAATCATAAACTTTTCTAAATTAACTTTAATTACAAGTTTTTTATATGAACTTTTTATGCTTAAACCGAGATTGTACCAATACTATATATCATTATTAATGATATACCACCATCATAAATGTGAGAAAGTGTACAAAATCATAAATCACAAGAAAACATATATATTTTCATGTTTCAAAAGTATTCCTAATGTGATTTCACTATATAGCACATCAATAAACAGAAAAACTCATAAACTAAAAGCATAGAAGGTTTTAAAATAGACCTTATGGTTGTATGATGATGGAGAGAAACAAATTGCTAAACCCTTTTAGCCTTAAAACCAAAGCTTGCACTTAAGAAACCCTAATTTTCTCAAGAAAACCCTAATCTTGCTTTCCTTGATTAATACTTGAAAAAGGTTAGCCAATGGTTGGAAACACCCTAGAACATCTTAGGATGGGTGTGTATAGGAGTGTATAGGTTGTATAAAAATTGATATAGGTTTGGTAGAGTGCTTGTGTTATGCCGTAGCATATAGAGATGGGGAGAGAAAGATTGTTTTGATTTTCTAGTTAAGTGAAAAAGCATATGTTTATTTCTCTTAGTATAACATGTATATAAGGTGTTAAACAAGTCAAAGGAACATGGTATGGTGCAAGGGATGGTCCTTAGGTCTTAGGGATGGCCTTATGAGTCAAAAGACAAGGTATGGTGTAGTAATAAAGAGGTTCTAGTTTTGAATGATTTAATGGTGCTACCTTGACCAAAATGGAAGAATATTCTTAACATCGTTGCATAAATTCGGCATTAGATATGATTATACATGATATATTTTTGTAGTTTTTATTTAGTATTGGGTATAAATGTGTGTAATATGTGTTGAAGCTAAGAAAGGATTTTGATGTTCCGGGAGTGCCTAAACGCAATTTATCGCGAAACGTATACACTTTACGTATCCGATAAAATTTTTTTTTAAAAAGTTAATTATTACTTTTCGTAAAATAATATATTGCCTTGTTGACGAAAACTTCAATTCTTTGGTGTCCGATTTACGTTGGTTGTTGAATTTTTAGTTCACCTATTAACTTAACACTTAAAATTAAAAGTGAACGCGTACGAGAGAAAAAAATAAATAAGTGAAAAATAACAAAATGAATGATTGTCATTAAAAGACCTGAAATACGGAAATGTTACAGTCTCCTTCGGTTAGTAAGAGCCTTTCCTCAAGGCTCAGTTGCAACACCTGAAGAAAGACGGGTTAGAGAAGGGATGCGGAGAATTCTTCCGGAATTGTGTTGATTAAGATGTGTAGTTTTTTATGTGACTACTCTCCAGCAGACAAGGTTTTTCTCCTGAATGTGCATAGATAGTCAGTCTATTGCACCAAATATACATAGGTGACAGGCTATTATAATTTGAGGGCCAACGATGCAAGCTTATTTCGCAAAATATTGAGATGTAAGAAATGGTAATCAAATAGTTTTTACAGACGAAATGAAATTAGTTAATAAAGTGAACGTGAGTAGCTCATAGGGTGACAACAAAATGGATTGTGTCAGGTTGAACACGAGATGGTAGTAAAGCTATAGGTATCTCAATATAATACTAGCGCAATGCACAAGAAGAAAAATGAGAAACGGGAAGAACACGAAAACCAAATTGATCAATATTTTATATAACGGACCAATAAAAGGTAAATAGTAGGGAGACGTTCATAATGATAAGACGTTAAGAAACTAAAAAAAAAAAACGAAATCAAGTCAGTATTAAAACTCATGTTCAAGTAATAGGTAAGATATGGATGCCAAAGGAGATCATATAAGTTACACTGGGAGCAAGCGCGTGCGGTAATATCGTATAAAACAAGAGAACCTCTATATTTTGAAAAACATGGACATAGTCAAGTTTTGAAATGACCCTAGTTCTCATGACTTCAGCTCTGATACCATCTTAACACCCCCAAAATCAGTAAAAACTCAATTGCGAATGGTAATATGGGGTGCTACTTCAGGGCACAAAACACAAGTCACGGAAAACGACCTTAAAATGGACGTTTTAAATAATGTCATATTCTATTTAATAAAAGATCAGAGTTGCAACAGGTTTCATTTATAATGTATTAGAAAACATTGTCAAACGTTTGTCAAATAGTACACAAGTTATTAAGCCTTCAAAAAAATTATATCCGCGCGACACGAATGCTCCCAATGCTCCACTAGCAAAATAGTAACCTGAAAATACATGCTAAAACGTCAACAATAATGTTGGTGAATTCATAGGTTTAAGTGAAAAGCAATATTGAAATAATTTAAGAAATATTTCAGAAGAAAAGTAGCGTTACAACATTTTAAAAGTGTTATTTCCGAAATCCATCCGAAATCCAAGTAGTGATTCAGTAAATCAAGAAGTATTTAAAAGTGGACCACAAGATCGAAGTAATGGTGGACTAAGTACATATTCCGAAGACCCAAAACGAATGTAATGATAGACCAGAGAAACACATTTCATCAAGTCTAAGTAATATATTAAGTGCACTAAGCTCATGACACCGAAGCCTTAACGTACTTCAATCAATAGATTGGAATGCCCCACAAAAGTAATATAGGATGCTTGCCAACACCCGGACACCTCTAAATGTTAAATGCACCCGATCAAACTAGTGACCCAAGTAAGGGTGGGGATTGTCAGTCCCGATAGATCTATCCACAACACTAGCTCTCACATTCATAGCAATGACGGTTCATGAATAATTAGGGACATTCACGGCAATTTAAGGTAACTTAGACTTAATATCAGGCAGTTAATCTTGGATAGGCGATAACCTTTGAAAAACACTTTGTGTCCATAGTAAAACAATCATGTCTAAAATTCACGGTTTCAAATAGTGAGGTATTCACGACTCCAAATCATGTGGAACACAAATCAATCTTTATTTAAAAACTAATCAATTACGTGCTTACGAAGTAGAAATCAATAAGTTCACTTTGTAAAACGAGCATGTTATTCCCCTCGCTGGTTTTATAAACATTGATAAAGATTGAAATCGAGTCATTAACTCACCTTAGTAAAGGAATGAACGAAGGTATAACAGAAATTGTGTCCACGAAAAAGATCGAATGCAACCTAAATTATCAATAGTCGTATAAGTACCGAGTACATTGAATCTAAGTCTTATAGTTGTTTACATCGTACTATCGATCGGCTATCATAATTTTAGAGGACAGACATGACGTTCTAGAGTTAGCTACGACTATTAAATCGTAAATCCAACAACTCGTCGAAACGCCATCCGAAAGGCCTCATATGAACTCCCAAGTAATATAGTACTTTGATAACCACATAATATCTATCTAGCTCAATCACCAACTAATGGATTTGTAAAATTGTGTTTAATAATTTAAAACGTTAATAATTACCGTTTAAAAAATAGTAAAGACTAGCATAACTTGCTGTTTTAAGTCCCGATTCTCGCGTATTCTTATGCCCATCTTTTCGTATCAAGACGGTTTACGATATTTGACATTCCATAAATTTCTCCCTGATGAACAGTAACTTTTACTGTTCATAACAGACATGAGTTTTATTAAATTCGTATTTGTTGTCGTAAAACCCGTAAATGTCGTATTTTATTCGTTATAGCTCCGTTTTAACATTCTTTCCGAGGGACGTATCACGTTTTTGAAAGTCCTATAATTTTTATGAGTGTACAAATAAAAACTTTCTATCACTGAATAGTAACTTTTATAAAAATAGTTTTATAAAGAGTATTAATTGTACGTACACGCGAAATTCATAACTCATTCGTTATTAATTGAAAAATTACGATTCTTATCATTTTGAAATCCCAAAAATATGTATTATTTGTTAAAAATATCAAACTTGCTGTTTGATATAAATTTTATAAAAATTATTTTATACACTCCGTTTAATTAACGTATAACTCGTTTTTAACGTAACTTTTTCGTTATTAATCCGTTTGACAAGTTTCTTACCTTTTCGGAATCGTCGTGAAATGTATTATTTTATAAAAATGTAAAATTCTCAGTTTGGAATTCGAAAACCTACTGACCCTAAATGATCTTTTATATAATTTATTTATATAATATGTTTTATATACTTTTCAACCTCACAATTTACCACAAGTCTTTTATAACTATATATATTATATGTTATACATATAATAATGTCCATAAGTTCATATTTGTCCAAGATCATCAAGATCACAAGTTATTAACTTTACATAGAATCATAAACTTTCTTACTTAACTTTTAATTACAAGTTTACATATGAACTTTTTATACTTAAACCGAGATTGTACAAGACTTATATGTTCTTTATTTCATGATATTACCAACATCATAACATGTGAGAAAGTGCACAAAATTATAATCACAAGAAAAATTATATTTTTCATGTTCAAAAGTAATCCTAGTGGTGATTTCACTATATAGCACATTATATACATAAAAACTCGTAAAATGAAAGCATAAAGGTTTAAAATAGACCTTATGATGTATGATGATGATGAGAAACAAATGCTAAACCCGTGTTTAGCCTTAAAACCCAATCTTGCACTTAAGAAACCCTAGTTTTCTCAAGAAAACCCTAATCTTGCTTTTCTTGATTAATACTTGAAAAAGGTTAGCCAATGCTTGGGATCACCTTAGAATATCTTAGAATGGATGTGTATAGGAGTGTATGGGTTGTAGAAAAAATGCTATGGATTTGGTTGTGTGCTTGCTTGATGCCGTAGCATATAGAGAGGAAAAAGGGAGTATAGTTTGATTTTTCTAGTTAAGTATTTTGCTTGTATGTTTCTCTTACTAGTAGATACATGTATATATGATATAGGATTGGTCAAGGAGACATGGTAAGGTCCTAGGGATGGTCTAGGTCATGGTCTTGGTCAAATAGACAAGGTATGGGTAGGCTTTAATGAAGGCATGGGCTAGGTATAATGAAAGAGATGTATACTTGACCAAATTTGGAAAATTTCTTATTTCTTTGAATCTCTTGGCATAATTTCGGCATAAGAGTGATATAAGTGAGATATTTTTGTAACTTTTATGTATTGGGTATAAAAGTGGGTATTTGTTGAAGCGTAGAAAAGTTTTTGTGGTTCCGGGAGTGCCTAAACGCAATTTATCGCGAAACGTATACACTTTACGTATCCGATAAAAAAAATTTTAAAAAGTTAATTATTACTTTCGTAAAATAATATATTGCTTGTTTGACGAAAACTTCAATTTGTTTGGTGTCCGTTTACGTTGGTTGTTGATTTTTAGTTCACGCGATTTAACTTAACACTTAAAATTAAAAGCGAACGCGTACGAGAAAAGAAAAAAAAATAGTGAAAAATGATAAAATGAATGATGTCATAAAATGACCTGAAAATACGGAATGTTACATTTTTAAAGAGCAGTTTGACTCAATAAAAAAGATACGTGTTCATACTAAAGAACAGAGTGACTCTTTAAGTGATAAAATAAAATTAAAATCTGTTGAAAATGAGGATTTAGTAGCTCAAATTCAAGATAAAGTTTTTGTGATAACATCATTGAAAAGCGATTTACAAAAATTAAAAGGAAAAGAAATTGTTGATATTGTTGCACAAACACCATCTGCCTACACTATTGTTCCAGGCATGTTCAAGCTAGACTTAGAACCTTTAGCTCCTAGGTTATTGCAAAATAGGGAAGTTCACATAGAATACCTTAAGTATACTCAGGAACAAGCTGATATTCTTTGGGGAATAGTTAAGCAAGCTAAAGCAAAACAACCTTTAGATAAAGAGTAAGACTTTACCTGTAAGCATGCCCAACGAATTCAAGAGTTACTTGTATATGTTCGAGACACATGCCTGGAATGTGTTTAATTACACATACCATTTTCCATTAAAACAGACTTAAAAGACAAAAAAACATACCAAAAATATATTGTATTTGTGTGTTTTGCATTTATACTGTGCAGGTAACGGATATTTAAGAAAAGGACAAAAATCAAGCCAAAACGGACAAAACCAAGCACGGAATGGAAAGAGCGTGAAAAAGTCAAAGTCAAAAGTCTACAAAGTCAAAGTCAAAGATGAAGCCGATATCAAAAAAAATACTTAATGGGTCAACCCGCACCCATCTAATGGGCCGGGACAGCCCATTAAGCAATTATATCAAGACTTGTATAAGCCTTATATGATAAAAAGGCCCATATTCCCTTATTTATCAAACCTGGCCCAAACAGTTAACTAGTCCCAACTCCTTAACAGCCTACCATTAACGCTGTTAGTGTTATATCACCACAAGGACATTCCTTGCTAACATACCTGCTAACCTCAAGGACTGAAGTTGCCAAATCCCTTATAACCTTTAATACCACAAGGACCATACATGCAATAACCTTATATGAGATGAGGGGCTAATTTTTCCAAACCCAAAAACTTATACCCTGCACCCATATTAAACCCATTTCCCGCCAAGTCACTGTACATCTCTTTCACCATTCACGTGCTACTGTAGCACCAGCTACAAACGCAAAAAACTTCATCCCTTCACTCTCACCACCTCACCACCTTCACTTCACCTAAAAAAACACCTTGGCATTCTCACTCCACAACCATTGGTTAAAGGGTTCAAGACAAGAAATGGGAGGCTGTGATTATCTGGGCTTGATGAAACAAGCAACAATGGGGCGTCAAGATTAAGCTTTTGAAGTCCTCACACAAAAAGCACAACAAGCACAAGTGATGGCTTATTTGAATATATATATAGAGGCTTATTTCTATTTTGTAAAAAAAGTATTTAGGAGTAGTTTAGTAGATAACTTGTATTTTTCAGCTTATTTGTATTTTCTTTATAGTCTTTTAAATTCAAACCTTGTAATGTTGTTATCTTAACAAAAATTTCAGTTTTTTAAAGTTTTTCTTACAAATCTGTTTTTGTGCTTTCAAAACTTCTTATTGTGGATTGCTTATTTCAAGTGCTTATTTCCCTGTGAACCTTGCTTAGTTATGCTTATTTATCTTATTTATAATCTGGTATTCAAGAAAACTTGGATTAAATCAGTTTGTGTTGCTTAAAAATGTCAAAATGCCTTTTATGGGGTGTTTGGGACAAGAGTCCAAAATGGGTCAAATAAGGTCAAAAGTTGTATTTGGCTTTTAGTCAGCTTTAATCAGCTTAAACTTGTTCTATAAATGCATTGTTATAAGTTTTCATAGTCTAAATCTCAAATTTTTGGTTTAATTTAATCATGGTTTAAATCTGTGTTTTCTAAAAGTTAATAAGTTAGTTTATCTGATTAAAGTTTCATAAGTATGTAAGTAGTGTGTTTTCATACTTGTTTTAGGTCCTTAATGCACTAGAATGACATAGTGTTAGCATTCCATTACCAATTTTGTTTTTTTAAGTTAAAATTAGTTTAGTATCTTAAGTCTATTTTTCTTTTCCATAAGCCAGTTTTCAATCTCAATTTTAGGATAGTGTTAGTTTGTTTTAAGATCTATATTTCTCTTTATAAGCTCATTAGGGTTTGCATTTTATCTGTTTATGCTTACTTTGCCTTCAGTTCAGCTTTTACTAGTTTAAATCTAGGGCTGCTTTTAGCCCTTTAGTCTTATAAAAAACATATAAAGAAAAAAAAACACCACAAACATAGTTGTAGTCTGCCCTTTTTAGTTGTTCTTTCCTAGCTTATTTCTTTTTTCTATTTGCTTAAATTTTGCTTATTTGTGTCATTTGAGACTTAGTTTTAATCTGTTTTCAACTATTAGCTCATTTCCATTGCTCTTATTAGTTACGAATTTAACTAAAAATAGTAGTCTAAAGCCTTTTAGCTCTCTTGTTTGGTCAATCTACATGTATTGCTTTTATCTATTTTCCAGCTCTTCTTGTTTGCTTATTTCAAGTTGCTTGTGTTTATTAGTATTAGTTCTAAGCTGTTTTAAGTTTATTTGCTTTTCTAGGTGCTTATTAAGGTCAAATATACCTAACAGTTCAAGCTAGATGCCTATTAGTCTCTTGTTAAACAAACTGCCAGCTTAAAGCTAGCTTTTTCTAGCTTATTTGTGAGTTTCAGCCTTAAGTCCTTTACAAAAGTTGTTTATTTACAGCTTGTCTTTAAGTTTTTAAAAAGAAAAATGAAAAAAAAATGTTTACCAAAAAGAAAGGACATGGGGGTCGAACCCATGACCTTCCCCTTAGATAGCTAGCACCTCACACACGCACACACAAACCAACTGCCCTAGGGTCTTTTTCTGGTTATTATTTGCAACATTTAATTGTTATACTAATTTCCAGTTTTATGCTTATTAGCTTATTTTTAGCGTATTCTTTTAGCCATTGTTCAAGTTTATATTTTTTTTATCGGTTCTCCATGACTTAAAATATTTCTATACTTTTCCAGAATTTTTCAATAAGTAGTTTACTATTTTTATCATTTTAATTTCCATTAAAAGGTTTTTAATTCATATTAAATAAATAAAAGTCAAAAAAAATATAATTCTTTTTTTTTAAAATTTTCTTTTATCATTTAGGACCTAGGAAAAATAAATTTTGTATATAGTAGGGTCAAAATTGTAGGGATTTAGTTTTTTTAAAGAACGGTTTTTAATCCCAGTCATCGTTTTCGCGTTTTACTTTATATTGGCCTTCATTTTTTATGTTCCCGTAGACTTATGATTCCTTTCCCATGCCTTATTTATGTTTCCCGTAGAATTAGTTTTCTTTATATGCCTTATTTTGTTTCCCGTAGATTTTTAAGTTATTTATTTGCCTTTTTTGCTTTCCCGTAGTTTAGGAATTAATTCCCGTGCCTTTGCTTGTTTTTCCCGTAGATTTAAGTATTCCTTAGTTTAAATTTCCAAAATTTCTCGTAGATTTAGAATCCAAAAACCAAATCCTTCTTGCATTCAAGCATCCAAAAGTCAAACCTAAAACGTAACCTTTAATTTCACGCCTCGTTGGGAGAACAACCCGGGTAACACTTATCCGGAATCATTTATATCATTACCGTAAGTTTGTTGACTCCTTCGTTCCTAAAAGGTTGACTGTTGATCATGGGGATTTTATTTTCTATTAATATTATACTACTATTTGGATATATAATTTACCACCCTAAAAAGGTCATTTTCAGGTATCAATTACAAATTGTCGTGTTGCCAACGTCTAACTAGTGAAGTGGTACAGTGATACTCCTGATATGTTCCTTTTTAATCGGGATTATGACCTACTTTTAGGACACCCCCATCTATGTCAACATGACAGACCCGTCACCAAAACACCAGTCACTCCAGCAAGAGAGTACGCACTACTCGCTAGTGACTCGCAGACCGCCCAGTGATGCACCAGACACTGGACTACCCAGGCATATGTTATCCGTCGTCCCCTTCAATGTCCTCGACACTCGGCGTCCTCTCACACATCCCATTTCCTTAATATGCCTCGCATAAAATGATCACCGAGGCGGTGACATTTTCTGTACCTTTTATGTCTTTAAATTTTCCGATTATCATATTCTTGTGAAAGGCAGTATCCAACGTATAAGCGCGGTGAGCATCTTGTTTTTCTGGTCAAATAGGGGCTTAAGATGTGTAAACATTCTGTATTTTCAGGTATTTTACGACCTTATATTATTCTATTTCTTACTTTTTTAGGCTTTTTTGTGCGTGTTTACTTTAAATATATTCATCTTTAGTTAAAATCGCGGGTAAACTAGAAAATCAACAATCAACGTAATAGGACACCAAACAAATAAAATTTACGCAAACAAGCATTATATATTTTTATGAAATAATAATCAACTTATTTTATGTTATTTTTTAATTGGATTGTTAAGCGTTACGTTTCGCAATTTAAATGGCCTTTTTAGGCATTAACCGGAGATTACTTAAAAACCTTATACTTCTTAGTCATCTAATTCATAAAACTATCAAGGGAAAAATTTTTATCCTTCCCTCCCATAAAAACATTGCAGCCCACATAGACCATAGAACACCAAATCTACTTAGTTTTATTTCAAAACATGCACACATGAGGACTAGAACTTGTAGCTAGCAATCTTGACTACTTTTTCCTTGTTTTTCTCTTTGTGTAATCGGCCCCCCTCCTATCTCACTTATAACTTGGTCTTGGACTTTCCTAATAGTGTGTTTGACTACCTTCATGCATATATAAGAAGGGTGATACTAGTCTTCATTCATTCACACTTCATTCACTAGCAAAAACTCAAACTATCTCTTTGTTTCTCTCCTTTACCCACATCACACCTCAAAAACCAAGAGCAATCTATAATTTTTCTTTCTAGCAAGCATACAAGTGATTTAGGGTATTATCTAAGGTATTTGAAAGTATATTGGAATCTTGGGTAATCATTTTAGCAAGGTTTATACAAGATCAAAGTTAGGGTTTTCTTATTAGGGTTTCAATTTGGGTTTTGGTTTTTAGGGTTGATATTGTGATCTTCATCATCCTATACTTGCCTAAGGTCTTCTAAACCTTAATCTTTTCAATACTTTACACTCTAAACCTTAATCTTTTCAACACTTTACTTTCATGTTGTGCATACTAGTCATCTTGTTAACCACCACCTAGGTTTATGTTTTCATGAGTTTACAAAATAAAGTGTACATATATGATATTCAAACCTATGTATTATTGTAGTGAAATAATGCTTAAAATACTAAGAACACACTATTATAAGTACGGTTTAACTTATAAGATCATGGAAGGTTTACTTGTTGACAGTTTAAATACAAAGTTATATGTATATAGAGAGATTATCATGAACATATTACTTGGACAAATAATAGACTAGAAAACTTAAAATATATATAATTTGTAGTAGGATATATTGTAGAGGATTTGTAGCCATTTTATTTAAGTTAAAACTTCTAAAAACAAGTTTATAAAAATCACCAAACCTTCTGATCAAATTCGAAAAATAAAACATTTATTTTATATCTTATTAAAATACAACATGTCATGAGGATCGTAAACATATAACGAACTCGAAAAATCGAGCTATAACGAAGAAGATACGCTATTTACAAGTTTACAATAAAAAATATTTTTATAAAAGTAATTTTATAAAAATAAGTTACTATTCATAATAGAAACTTTTTGGGAAATATTTTACTTAGATAGAAATTTTAGTTACGAAGACGTGCTCGAAAGAATCACTAAAAACGGAGTTAAAATGAGTAAGTTATGTCTTTTACGGGATTACGATAATTAAATATATAAAAATAATTTTATATAATTTATAAACAGTAAAAGTACTGTTCATTAGAAGACTAAAATAATATAAATTTAGTATTTGGATAAATCCTCTTAATACGAAACCGTGGACATAAAGAACGTATAAAACGAAGTCAAAACGAAAAGGATATAAGGTTTATAAAAACCTTATGTATTATTTTTATACTTGTGCACTATTTCCTGACATGAATAGTGTGGGTTCGTTTTTAATAAAAATTTCACAAAAAACATTTTAGAATCACTTATATAATATTTATACGAGTTTTAACTTTATAAATATTATTTTACAAGACGATTGGACTACTTATATGATAACATTATATAAATAATAAAAACGTTAAATCAAGTGTTTTTAACAAAAAGTATTAGTTGGTGGTGTAACATTAAACTTGTGATGTGGTATTTACATTAAGTACATTAGACTCATTCGACCTATAATTACTTACTGTTGCATTCGGACATTCGCGTGACGTTTTTACTTATTCGATAATATCTTGCTACTACTTTGAGGTGAGTTTATAGCCCCATGTTTTACATATATTTTGGGGGTAAGAACATGCTTGTTTATAAATTCATTTACATGGTTGATTGAAACTCGTTACATGTTCATTTACAACTCGTTACAAATTGATTTACATACTCATTTACATATCTCATGATGAGATACAATACTTGGTTTAATTTTTGGACGTAAACACATACTTGACTTTCACTCAAATGATTACGAATTAGCTTAAGCGGATTGAACTGTTAACTACAAGTT
>BQNB010035412.1:0-35424 GCA_026074375.1 Tanacetum coccineum | reverse complement strand
AACTTGATTCTGAAACCCTATCAACGTCATTTATCGTCCCATGTATTGACCCCTATGTATCACCTTTAGAGTCTCCATATGAAGATGAATTTTTTGAAGCTTCCTGAAAAAAAGGAGACCATGCCTCCAACTCTTTTGCATGAATCTAAAAAACTTTTCCTTGCACAATGACTTTAAATTTTTCGCTGACAATCTCATTGAATTCCATTTTAACACATATCCGTTTACCAGCAAAGGAGCTATCTGATATATTCTCCCAATCAACCAATTCACCTTATTTCGAAGCGATCTTCGCAAAAGTGTTACGAGACCACCCCTTTAAAGGTAAACCTTCTATAGAAATCCATAAAATTCTTTCATCACAATGAAAAGTGTCACATGCCGGTATGAGATCAGAGAACCAGGAGCCAACTCCAGTGTAATTTTGAAATTTCTCTTTAGAATCACTAGACTCCGGTTCAATGAGAACCCATAATCCTCCTAGATGAGTAAGGTTCAAGTTTTGGAATCCTTATTTTTCAAGAATTAAGAAAAGGTTTTGCAAAGCTGAAACTTCTTTAACTTTACCCATAAAAGACCTAGTAAGGTCGCGATCAATAAAGCAAGAGTCATCAAACACTAAAGCGGAAGAAGATTGTTAAAAGGTGATCGGCTAAGTAATAGTTTGTTTAGGAACAGATACATTCTGAACTCCACCTTTGAAAAATGATGCGAAAGTACCTAAAGATTTGCCTAGATACGTAGCATTATGGAAGTTATCTTTTGGCTTTCTTGAGTTCATAGTATTATCATAAAAAGAGGATTTATGAGAAGAAGACTTAGGTGTCTGATCCCTTTGAAACCTGGCTAAATTAGCATGAAGCCGAAATCTTGCAATCCAAATCGTGCACAAGTTCTCAATCAAACGTTCCACATTAGTTACCTTAATGAACCGAATGAAAGCAAATTGTTTACTGATAACGATTTTTGAGGGGGATATAGGCGTCAACTACAGTTCCATACCCATTACAAAGCTGCCAAAGGTCACGAGCATGAACATCGTCAGGGAAATTGGTAACAAAAATAGATTTGGAAATTCGATTAATTTGGTCATCCTTTGAATCTTTATGAAAACGGTTTTGTTCGCCCATGATAAAAACCAATTCCAAACACTCGCTGCTGCGGGTTTTGTTGGTGGTGGTGATATGAGATGCTGATGGGGTTTGATTGTGGTTGGGTTTCAATGGTGATAGGGATTTAAGAGATGGTGAGGGAGATTTGTGGATTTAGATGGAGATGGGGTTCTGGTGGGATTTAGATGGAGATGGGGTTCCGGTCACACCTAATGAAGTTTAACAGCTGAGAAAGATTATTATAAAATCTAAAACAGCATGCAAATCAGTGAAATCTTATAGCCACTGCACCACAGAACTAGCTAAATGAACTATGAGTGTGTTTGATAAAAGTAGCACTAGCATCAATATGTGTGATTAATATATGTTTTTTATCAAAACTTTTGATACGTAGCCTAATTGTAGTTGTAATTATAATGTATAACGTATCTCTTAAATGATCAACGCTCATAAATGTAATTTCATAAAGCGTTGAAAGATGAGAAAACAGTGAGCATTCCAAAAAAATAACTACTTGTTGTTTGCCAAACGAGCATTAGAAATCACAACTCTCAACATTCAATGCTTCTAAGAGCATCCACAATGGTGGTTTATAAATAGGTCTAAAACTTTTTGAGGACGTCTAAGAATTTTTGCTCTATAGTGAGAAACCATTTCATGCTTAGGTGACATGAAAAGGTCTAGGATTATGAAGAGGTCCAAGAAATATTTATCATTATTTTTTTATTATTATTTTTATATGCTAAATAGTTAATGACATTTAAATGGTGATGGTGGAATTCCTAAAAATATAAACCTCAAAAAGCTTTATCCATACTGAGAATAGGTTCATAATATGAAATGTTTTATGAATTAATAAAATTAGATGATGTGACACTTTTATAAACTTTTTTAATAGGTTCACCATTGTGGATGCCTTAAGTGCTCTTGCACGCTATGTGACAAACATACCCTAGGTGGTTTAATCATAACATATGGATCTATAAAATAACAATTACTTCATATCCAAAACGGCAAAAAACTACTATACTTTATCTATACTACTTTATAAAGCATTTAGCCCATCTATTTTTAGAAGTCTTAAAAAATTAAGTATAAAAGATTACTTTATTGAGAAAGATGTAAAACCATTAGAAAATGTTCAGCATACACATTTAAAAGCCTTTAAAATCCTTTAATAGCCAAAACTTGTAACAGCCCAAATTATGTAACAACCAATTAAATGATAAAGTTGTAACGGCCCATATACATTTTTATATACAGTCAACTTGTAACTGCTAACATTGATATTGTCATCGATTCAGTCAAATTGTAACTGCTGCATTCATGTGGTCCATTTGTAACGGTCTATTAAACATCATTTATGTGTAAACCACAAACTCAAATATGAGTATAAAAACCTAACACACTAACAAAATTCATTACACCATTTTCATCTCTCTATTTTATCTCTCTTAAAAATACAAACACGTTTCTCTTTCTTTCTTCAAACCACCAAATTCCGTCGCTCACATATCAGATTTTGCCGCCACTACCATTTAGTTTTGCCGCCACTGATATTTGCTAAATTGTATATGTAAATTACCCGGGATTTTGCCAAATAAAAGCCAATAAAATGCCAAAAGAATAGAAAAAATGTGCTTTTGTGTCTAATTGTGCAGGAAAGGATTAAAAAGACAAAAAGAAGCAAAAACAGTCAAAAACCGTCAAGAAACGAAAGAGACAAGAAAAAGAGTGAAGAATCAGCCAAAGATCAAAGCCGGATCAGCCGATACAGCAAGGGAAAGGCTAATTAGTTCAAAGACCCAAAATGAAGTCAAAGGACTGAAAGTGACAAGTGTGCAAAGTTTCAAAGGCTATTTTGAAGTTTTAGAGTTCAAAGGGCCAAAATTGCCAAAAGTGGAAAAGTGATTTATAAAAGAAGAAAAAGAAGAGGAAAACACAAGGACTGAAGTTGCCACTTTGAAACTTATTTTACACTAGAAAAAGGGCGGAGCAAACACAGGGACCAAAAGTGTTAACTCTTCATACATTTGAACAGAACCCGCGTTTGTTGTAACAAAACTAACACCCAAAACAGATTTTTCCCGCCAAATTTTTTTTCACCCACAACCAGTCCCGAATTTTTTCACACCCCGCTCTCTTATAAACATAGAACTCGTTCTTACACTTTCTCCTCAATCTCCTCAACCACTAATTGGTGCGAACACATCATCAATCATGATCAAACGGCTATAATTGCTCTAAAAATGATCTACGGCTGTGATTTAAGGGAAGACTCTAGAATCCTACTCCTCCTCTTCCATCCTCTATAAATAGGGAGCTTAGGGCTCATTTTCAGAGTTAGTTAGTCTTAGTTAGTTTTTCAGTTCTTAAGTTTTTTTTTCATTTTTAAGCATTTTTCTTTAAGCTTTTTAAAATTCAGCTTCAATTACTTGTACTTTTGTTAATTCTACTTGTACTTCATCATTTTAAGCAATAACATTCAGCTTTCAAGTCTTTTCATTCTTTGATTTCAAATTTAAGTCAATTTTACATCAATAAGCCCTCAATAAGCTCATTTGAGCTTATTACTTTTCATAAGCTCAAATTTAGTTTATATCCTGTTTTTAATGAATCATTTACTCCTTCTCATCATTTTACATTCATCATGACCACTTGAGTTCATTTGATCAAGTTTTGGCAGCTTAAAGAAGTAATAAGCTAATCACAGCTTATAGAGTTTGGTTTAGAGGCTTTGGAAGCCAATTAGGTTTATGATTTGAGCCACTCACTCTACTAGAGTGGCCCTAGTTCTGAGACTCCAAAAATTCAGGTTTCACTTTTTGAATTTTATTTTAGCATTTAAAAAGCTCATTTCATTCTAGCTTGTTCATGTGTAATCAATTGTTAATCCTGTTCATTTTGCTTAAGACTAGACTATAGATAATGTAGTGTTAAATTTGCTTAGTCAAAATTTCATTTAGATTTTAGTATTTTACAATTCTGTCAAATCTTAGGTAGTGGCTAGGAGAGTAAGTAGCTTATTTCTCTAAATAAGCTACAGCTTTTTTTAGTTCAAACAGCTCTATTAATTCAAAATAAATAGAAGTAGATAAAGAGTTTAGGTTGTTTTAGCTTTTATATAGATTTTAAGTGCATTTAGTTTTTGACAGTTTACTTAAGGCAGTGTTTGGATTAGGTTTAATTGACTCAAAAAGTCAACATTACTTTGTCCAATCCTTTCATTTAGCTTAGTTTGATAGTTTAACTAAGTTTAGAATAGCTTTCAAAAGTTAGTTAGTCAAATTCCAAAGTTTAGAGTTCAAAAACTCATATTCTACACCAGGGCAATTTTTCAGTTAAGAAGCTTTAGATTTTATGAATTAATGAGCATTTAGATTTTGTACTTAGTTAAATCAGATGTTAATGCATGTAGTCACTTGATCATTAGATTTTAAACTTGAAGTGTAGCCTGCATTAGTGACCTAGCCATTTGCATCAGCAAAACATTCCACATCAGCATATATTTTACCAATTCACTCTTTGATATTTTCTATTTCCATGAAAACTTTGCAAAATCTTTTTATCTAGGTTAATTTTAGATAGTTAGTTTAGCTTAATTCCAAAATTTCAGCATCTAGAGATTAAAAATAAGCTGTTTAGCTTATGTGAAAAAAGCTCAAAACTGTTTCATTAAAATTTGCACTTTTTCATTCTCATTTTCTTGTTAAATTTGTTAATAACTAGGTTAATTTTAGTTTAAATCTTCTTAATACACATCTTAAACTAGAATAAGCTTCTTTTAGTTTTAATTTTCATCAAGAATTAAGCTCAAAATAAGCCAAAATCCAAATCTCTTGTTAAACCTTTACTTTCTGTAAACAGATTCTATTAGCTTATTTTGTAGCTTATTGTGTTGTTAAAAGCTAAATGTCCTTTTGTTAAAGTTGTTAGGAATAAGCCCCTTAGCAACTTTGTAGTTTTGAGTTTTAGCTGAAAAGCACTTTTGAATAAGTCAAAAATAAGCCAAATTCGTAGGGTCTGTTTAGTATTTTCCTCAAAGTTAAGGGGCACCCGTTTCTATTATAGTGTAAATTTTCCCTAGTTACCCCGCCTACCCTGTTGTTTCATTTTTACCATTTCTACCCTGTCTTTCTTAAATAAATAAAATAGATTTAATTTTTAGAAAAATAGTTTTATAAAATAGGGTTTATAGTTTTAATTGGACAAATTAGAGTACAATTAGTTAATAAAAATTAGGGCTTTTGTTTCCATTGATTTTCTGCACTCTTTTAGCATCTTAAAACCATTTTTCTATATTTTTCTCATTAAAGTTGTATTTTCTAGGAATTAAAATAGTTTTTAGATAATATCTTTTTCTTATAAAATTCATAAAAAATAGAAAAACAGTTGAAAAATTAAAATTCTTTTTGGAATAATTTTCTTTTTAAATCTAGTATTTTTGAAAAATAAAAGAAAAATTTTAGTGTTAATTTTTAGAAAAAGTTTATTTTTGTTAATTCATTAAACTTTAGAAATTCATAAAAAATTCAAAAATACATAAAAAATTCTAATTCTTTTTCCTAAAATTTTCATTTTAAATTTGTGATTTTTAGGTATAAAATTTGTTAAAAGTTGTGCTTTAGATTTTAAATTTCAGTTTTAGCTCGCATTAATACGTTTTTGTGCATTTAAATTTCGTTGCCCTATTCCATTGTTTTTAGTTTGCTGCTATTAGATTTTTAGTTGTAATCAAATAGTTCAAAATCTTTATATTCTAAACTCGAATTCCGAATTATTCGTTAATTTCGCCAATTCAACGATTTCGTTGGGACACGATCCGAGGGCAAAGTATCGTCCTCCCCGGATTAAAAATATACGATTTGATGTGTTTTTAGCTGAGATTACTACATTATATTTCTCTTGTTTGAGAAGCTATTTTGGAAAAGATTTCTTACGTTGTTTTATACTTAGTATTATAAAATTTGACTATCACCAGCAACCTTTGCCAAAAAACAGCCACCTTTGCCAACATCATATGCCGTCAGTCGTTACCGCCGCCATTATCTCCGCCGTCTGCCAAGCTAATGATCATGGCTTGGGAGTAATACGGGTACCAAAGCAGAAGAGGAATACGGGTACCAAAGAAATAGAGGTCTTCTTATTCCGGTGATGTTATTTATTTATCTATATCTATACTACTTTATAAAGCATTTAGCCCATCTATTTTTAGAAGTCTTAAAAAAATAAGTAAAAAAGATTACTTTATTAGAAAAGATGTAAAAGGGTGGCAATTCAGGTCGGGTCCGGGTTGGCGGGTCAGAAAGTCCCAACCCGAACCTGACCCATTTAAATAATCGGGTTAGCTATGTCAACCCTAACCTGTTTACACATAACCCGAACCTGACTCATTTAACCCGTATATATACTTGGGTTGACAGGTTAAATAGGTTACACAGGTTGAATAGGTTAAACGGGTTTCGGGTTGACCACTTTAACCCATTTAACCCGTATAATAAAATATAAATAATTTTTAATTTAAGAAAAAAACTTAAACGGGTTGGCGGGTCGACCCGTTTAATTTATTCTCAACCCGAACCTGACCTATTTAATAAACGGGTTAGATGGGTCAATCCAAACCTGACCCGAAACTATTTAGGCTCAACCCGAACCGGTTAATTTTCGTGTCGGTTTCAGGTTGGGTTTCGTGTCGGGTCAGGAATTGCCACCCCAGTAAAACCATTACAAAATGTTTATCATACACATTTAAAAACCTTTAAAATCCTTTAATAGCCAAAACTTGTAACAGCCAAAAACATGTAACAACCAATTAAATTGTAAAGTTGTAATGACCCATATACGTTTTTTAATACAGTCAACTTGTAACTGCTAATATTGATATTGTCATCAATTCAGTTAAATTGTAACTGCTGCATTCATGTGGTCCATTTGTAACGGTCCATTAAACATCATTTAAGTGTAAACCACAAACTCAAATACAAGTGTAAAAACCTAACACACCAACAAAATTCATTACACCATTTACATCTCTCTATTTTATCTCTCTTAAAAACATAAACACCTTTCTCTTTCTTTCTTCAAACCACCAAATTTCACCGTCTTACATATCAGATTTTGCCGCCACTACCGTTTAGTTCTGCCGCCACCTTTGCCAACATCATGTGCCGTCTGCCACTACCGCCGCCATTGTCTCCGCCGTCTACCAAGCTAATGATCATGGCTTTGGAGGAATACGGATACCAAAGCAGAAGAGGAATACGTGTACCAAAGAAATGGAGGTCTTCTTATTCCGGTGACGTTATTTTTTTAAAAAAGGTGATGAAGGTTTTGGAGATGAATGAAGAGGGTTTAAGATGTTTGATTTGGATGATTTTGTTAAAATGTTTGATGACATCATGGTTAATGGTTGCAAGGATGATTTTAAGAAATATTGAAGGCTTACATCGTTGATGTTAAATGCTAAGGTTTGATGGATTTAGATTTTTTAAGGGATAGAGTTTTATGAATTAATGATTGATCTGCAAAGCATCCGTGATCCTGAATCTGTTAACTTTTGATGAAGTGGCTGAGATTTTTAGTTAGTTTTTTTTATCATGTTATGTTAGTGATTTGGTGATTGTAGTTTTGAATTGATGATGATGATAACCCGTTGGGGTTTTATTTTGTCTAATTGTTAGAATTTTAATATTTGATTTGTGATTATTGGGGTGTTTGAAATTGTTCAATTTACTTAACTACTACTTACGTTCTACAGTAATTTTTTTTCTTTTTATTATGTAGTGATTGTTCACTGTTAAAAATAATTATTGAATTTGTCCAAGTTTATCATTTCCAAATCTTAAAAAAAGAATAAGCAATATCATTAAAAACGTGTAACCGCTTAAACCATCATTGTAACGGCCTCCAATAATTATTAAAAACGTGTAACCGCTTAAAATCATTACTATCAATAATGATTATTAAAAATGTGTAACCGCATCCATAATATAAATCCACACAAACCATTTCATATCTCCCACACACAAATGTTTTTTGTTACAGCAAAAATAGTCTCTCAATATACCCTCACTTTCACTCCTCAACTCTTACTGGTACTTACTGCAGAGATTCTTTATTTTTTCGTTAGAAAAACGCTTAGCCGGATAACATTTGCTCGCCGCAAAATATAGTCACAGGGTACCCGCCGCCGCATTGCGCGGGTACCCGACTAGTAAACTATAAAGTACATTTGAAAGGCAGACATACTTTATTTGTTTCGTCACGATTCTTATAAAGTACATTGTAAGATCATTGTGTTGTTACAAATGGTTAATCCGTAATAGTAGTATCCTCTTTTTTTTTGGAACGGCAATTTGTGGGTACATGGCCCCTAGCCTAGAAGGCGTAGCGAGCCCACACAACCAGGTTGGGTCCAGCCCAGAAGGCAATGGCACCCTTCCCTTTACACACGCGGGAGAAAACCCCTATCGCCCTAGACAAGACTCGAACATGAGACCTTGTCTAGGAGGGTAAAACCTCCATACCATTGGACCAAATGCCCGTTGGTGAGTGAGGTATTAATGCAAAGGGATTTAAAAAAAATCACAAGAACCTAAATGCTTTATAATTAATCTATGAAACAAAAAGATAATGTCATACATAACTCCATAAAAGAATATATTGTACATAGCTTCATGATCACTACTACAAATAAGTCTATGGAGACCCACAAATAAAGACCGGTTACAAAAAAAACCCAGTTTTCATAGCAAATATTAAGATACAAGAACCGGTGATTTTGGTAAACCCTATTTTTACAAAAAAGTTTAAGCGGGGTTTCTCCCTCCATTATCTCATTCACGAATTTTCACGAATCTAAAACCAGTAACCCACTACCAATCTTCTTCTTTTCCCAATAAACACACAAACCAACTGTAGTACACCCCCAATTTTTTCCACTTTGCTTATTGGTCTCAATCTAGTTTCTTACCACTCCAAGTCGTTTTCTCTACAATTCAGGTTCTTTAGTTAGTTTGATCGTCGATTTCATATGATGTTTTATCTCAGATCTATCCATGTTATTTGATGCCGTCCGGGATCGGGGTTCTTGTTCCACATCAGAAATTAGAATTTGTTAATCAAATGTTAATTAGAATTCTATAAGGGTGATTGTATCTTAGTTATTATCTCCAGTTTCATACATATAAATTAATCTTATCTAGATATAACTACAACTCGCTTTTGCCGAATTTGGATAAGCATTAATAATTTGATATTTTGCCTAAATATACAGGATCCACATCAATGTACATGCACTCTTGAGGGGTAATCCTTGTTGGAATATGTTAGTTGGTTTCGCAAGTTATACGTTAGAAATACGTGAGTCTATTGGGAGCACACGCGTTAAACGCTTAGAGTATGTTTTACTTCACGATAAGTATTTAAATAATCGTTATTACTATTACTTGTATAACTAGTGTAACGAATATTTAAATAATAAACCCGAGGGACTAAAACGAACAAAACCCGAACCCAAGGAGAGCCATTGTTTGGCCGAACTCCCCAAGGTTCTAGAAAGGGGTGTTTGGTTCGGTTAGAGAGCAAGGGGGAAAGGAAACTATGTTTCCTTGTTGTACAAGAAATAGGTTAGGGTTATGTACCTATATAAACACATACCCTTTACCTCATTATTCATTCAATTCATAACAATCAAATCCTTCAAGACCCAAAAAGTTTTGGTGCTCTTCTCTCCCTCAAAACCCTTAACCGAAACCCTTAAACCTTTTTTAAGGTTTTTCGGTTTTCTCCCCTCACCGATTTTGGTAATACCCTCCAAGGGTTTTTTGGTTCTTCTTGTGCCCCTTAATTGGTGATTCAAGATTACACGGTGTTCGTTGGTGTCTTTCCTAGTTCGACAAGACATAAAACCCGATTTAGGGTTTATTCGGTTTTCTGTTTAAAACCCTAACCGATTTAGGGTTTGTTTGGTTTTCGGTTAAACCCTAAACAAATTAGGGTTTTGCGTTTAGTTTTCGATTGCAAGGCTCACAATGGTGCGTTTGGTAATCGGTGTAAACACGTGGCGTTTGGTTCGTGAAGGTTGACTAGAAATCGACTCATACTTGGTTGACGTGTTTGTTTGAGCAACCGTAGAGGCAGTAATTTAACTGCTATTCGTTTTCAGGATCTAAAGCTTAAAGGTTAGTTTACTTACCTTTTATTGTTAATCTTTGTGCTAAAACTAGATCCATTTCACTGCGTACTCGTAGATAAACTGGTTACCTAGTTTGTTAAATTCCAACAGTGGCATCACGAGTCCACTCGTTTTGGCATTAGGGTTACACTTTTGAATTATATCATGTCTTGAATTGTACACGCCTAGATTTAATTCATATGCTTGATCTGCTGCGTTTTATATTTTATTTATTGTTTTCTTGCAAATATGGCATAGATTATGCAAATCCTTATCATAATTAAATAAAATATGTTAAGATCTAGATTTTAAAAACTATTAATTGTTAATATAGGTTAAAAAGGAATAAAATTAAATTGTTAATTTAGAAGATTTGTTTCTTTTTTATTGTAGATCACACTATATATCTAAAAGATCTTGATTTTTATTTATGGTAATTAAAATCTTTTATTTTTGGAAACTATATCTTTTACATATTTAGTCTGATTTTGTTTCTTTTTTCGGCCACAAGACCTACTCAATCACTATTGTCATGAATGGGGCGATCTAGGCACATTGATGAAAACCTAGTGAGGGTCTTATGGTTCTCCAATTGGGGAAGACTCGCTAGAGAACTAGGATTCTACATGTTTACTTGCTTATTTAATGTCAATCTTTAGTATTTGTCTACTTATGTGCATATTTTTACTTGATTATATTAGAATGTTTGTTTTCCATGAACCGAGAATACAATCACGTCTCTTTATATAGAGAGACAAAGGCTATCTATTCCTATAATTAAGGGATATCTCTCTCCCCAATCACAGATAATAAAATCAATCACGTAATCAATCATAACTAAACTTAAGGAGTCAAATCAATCTGTGATAACTGACAGCTAATACTCCCCCGCAGTTAGAGCGGAAGGACTTCGAACGTTCAGACTGGAACGAAACTCAAGAAATAAAGCTGTGGGGAGACCCTTCATAAAAATATATGCATACTGAAATCTGGAAGGGACATGAAGCACACAAACCTGACCGAAAGCAACAAATTCTCGGACAAAATGAATATCAATCTCGATGTGTTTAGTACGCTGATGCTGAACAGGATTACTTGACATATACACAGCACTGACATTATCATAATAGACAAGTGTAGCAGTAGAGAGAGGAGCATGAAGCTCAAGCAACTGATTCTGAAGCCACGCAGTCTCAACAACGACATTTGCAACACCTCGATATTCTGCCTTAGCACTAGAACGAGACAATGTAACCTGCCGTTTGGCAGACCAGGATAAAAGGTTATCACCAAGGAACACACAATACCCGGAGGTAGACCTACGAGTAACAGGGCAACCAGCCCAATCTGCATCTGTATAAGCAGTGAGTTGACTAGTGGAAGAGACATGAAGCTGAATTCCATGGTCAATAGTCCCACGAACATAGCGCAAAATGCGCTTCAAATCAGTAAAATGAGGATCACGAGGATCATGCATGTAAAGACAGATTTGCTGCACAGCATAAGATATATCCGGGCGTGTGAATATTAAATACTGAAGAGCACCTGCAAGGCTGCGATATAAAGTAGGGTCACTGACAGGGTTACCATCAGATCCAAGCTTGGACTCAGTGTCCACAGGGGTCTTGCTTGGGTTACAATGGTGCATGTGAGCGCGCTCAAGAATTTCCTCTTCAAATTTAGACTGAGACAAAAACAATCCAAACTTCGTTCGCTGTGCAGATATACCAAAGAAATAATTGAGAGAGCCAAGGTCAGTCATAGCAAACTCATTATGAAGTAATTTAATAATGCGTTGTAAGAGATAGCAAACCGACACGTGTAATGAAGCTAGCAAACCGCTGAAACCATGCCCGATGAGCTTGTTTAAGTCCATACAAAGAACGGTGCAAATGACAAACATAATCAGGGTAGGCAGAATCAACAAACCCTGGTGGTTGATGCATGTAGACTGTCTCAGATAACTGGCCATGAAGAAAAGCATTCTTCACATCAAGCTAATGAATATGCCAATCACGGGTTACTACTAACAAACCTCAAGACAAGTACGAATATACCGGTTTGACGATCCCGGTGCTCAAGGTCTCACACACTCAATCCCCTGTTGTTGATCTGCGACCATTCATAACTAATCAAGCTTTATACATGCTCGGTGCATAGCATACGTTCTGATTTCCTATTTTGTTGAGAGGTTTTGGGACAAGAAAACCAAAACTACATGCCATTTTGGCGAAATAGGCTGTGAAAACGGGTATTATCATACTCACCTCCATGGTTACATTGCAAATCCTTAATATCAACATTAAATTTTTTATTCACATATGCGCGAAAATTAACAAATGTATCAAACAAGTCAGATTTATGAAGCAACGGATACACCCAAACATAATGCGAGAAGTGATCCAAATAATAGCATAATATTTAATACCGCTCTCACTTGAGATAGGGGATGTCAACAAATCAGAGTGAATAATATCAAATACGGAACCAACATTCGACTCGAAACTGTAAAAAGGAAGCCTAATGTGTTTGCCTAATTGACAAGCATGACACAAAGCGAACAACTTTGTTTTATTATATGAAATAAAATGAGAAGACTCTAAACGATGAAGCACATCTTCACTCGGGTGTCCAAGGAGTCTGTGCCATGTGGTGGGGCTCAACAAAAGCAAAGCAAATGTTGTGGTAGAGGATGGTTGTTGAGTGACAGGATATAGATCACCGGTACTATCACAGCGAAGAAGAAGCCGACGGGTTTGGTAATCCTTCACAGAAAAACCATAAGCATCAAAATCAACAGACACATTATTATCACGAGTAAATTGTCAAACCAAAATCAAATTTTTGATTATATTAGGTGTGACAAGAACATGATGAAGGTGAAGAGGTTTATGTGGTGTATGCAAAAGGCTATGGCCCGTGTGAGTCACGGGTATAGGTTGGCCGTTGCCAACAAATACAGATTTATACAAGCTTGGATTGCTAAAAGAAGTGAGCATACCTGTGTTCTCAGCTAGATGAGAGGATGCCCCAGTATCCATGTTCCAAGTTGGTTCTTGTAGAGTCATCGTTTGAAACGTTTGTAGAAGCATAATAACCTGAGGAAGATACGATGATGACATAGCATAATTTAGAAGCATCATTCTCCCTGTTTATTGAAACTGAGGTGCCACAGTATATGTTGTCGTGCCAGGTAGGCCATGTTGGACCAGCGGTATGGGGCTGTCAAATTGGGCCGGCTGATAGGGACCAGTAGGACCAAAAGCATGAGGTTCGGCTTGCACGTGATACTGTGGGGCTGAAATAGGGAGTGATTGGGTTGTTGGAAAACAACCTGGACCGGTATTAAAGTATACATATCCCATGTGGGTTGGTTGGGCCAAATAAAATGGTTGAGGGGATTGACATTGGGCCATAACAATTTGACCAGAGGTGCGAGTATTAGTATTATTTTTAGGCACCATATTTGGGACATTCTGTGAAGTACGGTTCGTTAGGGTGGATGATACCCGACCTTGTGCATTCGAACTTTTTGAAGGAGGACGACGTCGAAGATCATTCACACCATGTACAAACTTACACGGGCTCCGTATGAGCAAGAACCACGTTGAAAGTTGCGACATACGTCAAAACCAAACGTGCTCATATTGTTTGCCTTATCAGGAGGTGTGGTAGAAGCAACGAGTATCGTAGGCGAAGACGATGAAGCGTAAAGAAGTGAGGAACTAACCAGTTGATGGGACATGTCACTTTCTTCGAGGAGCATCATCGACCGGAGTTCATCAAAGGTGGGAGCTTTTTCCCGAAAGCGAATGACGCGAGCGGCATCCGGATACTTGCTTCGAATTTTGTTTATGGCATAGGTCACAAGACTTAAATCTTTCACCGGTGATTCGAGGTTTGCAAGGTGATCCGCCTTTGATTTAATGTCTTGGAAAAAATCCATGACCGACGAGCTTCTGATAGTCATGTTATGAATTTCATTATCTAGTTGTGTGACTCGAGCATCTTTATTATTGTGAAAAAGGTCCTTGAGTCGCGTCCAAACGCCATATGTGGACGTATCAACATCAACGACCATCTCCACAAGCTTAGGAGAGATAGTCGAATACATCCACATGACAACTAACGAGTTGTTAGTTTCATTTAAAGGATCGATAGTAGATGGCGTGGTGGTGGGAGGGGCTTCAAGGTGGTGATGTACTTCATAGGTACGGCAAAAACGTTGAAACAAGGCACTCCATGAATTGTAGTTCAGTTTTTCAAGATCAAGAGGTGTGGGGATACACGCCTTGATGCTTGCAATCGAATAAACTTTATCGATTGGTGGTTTGGATTGTGAAGGTGGTGGCGTCTTGCCCGTCATGTTTCTATGACGAAGGAGTGTAAGCAAGCAAAAAGGATAGTATGCAGGCAAGCAAGCCGACTGTTTAACACAGTCGAGACAAAGAAACAAATAAAGTTAGGGTTTGGGGATGATCGATTTAAGAGGAGGTTGTGATACCATATTAGAATGTTTGTTTTTCATGAACTGAGAATACAATCACGTCTCTTTATATAGAGAGACAAAGGCTATCTATTCCTATAATTAACGGATATCACCCCAATCACAAATAATAAAATCAATCATAGCTAAACTTAAGGAGTCAAATCAATCTGTGATAACTGACAGCTAATACTCCAATCTGTGATAACGGGTAGTCCTGGTCAGACCTCGTACTCGAGGCATAAGATGAGAACTAAACATGCTCTTGACATTATTACGTGTTTACTAATGTCTGGACTAGTCTCATAAATCTAAGAGTTGCATCAAATGCAATTAATGCTCGTCGCTTACCTTTTGCCCTACTTATTTTCGTATTGGTCAGACCTTTGTTAATAAGTGAGAGGTCAAGTTGGTTCATAGTCTTAATTAGTAAAGTAATTGGGTAGTTAATTCTATTAAGAATTTAATTATCAAAAATACTAATAAATTGAACTTTTTCTAAATGTAGATGACTACTACCGTTGTAAATAATTCGTTATTCAGGACATTTAAAAAAAAAACTAACTGGACTTAACTTCATGGACTGGTACCGCAATCTTCGGATTGTGCTATCAGTTGAAGACAAGTTACCATACTTGGAGCAGCCAATACCTGCTCTCCCAGTTCCATCTGCTGGACAAGTAACTCCTCCGGATGTCCTTGCTACCCACTCTGCTTGGGTCAAGGCTTCAAAGGAAATTGCTGGGCTTATGCTTATGAACATGGATCCAGAGATCCAAAAGACTCTTGAGTACCTTGGTGCCTTGGAGTGTGTGTGTGAAAGGAAATTTTGAAAACGTTGCATGTACAAAGGCAGATCAGGAACTTCTTTAAAGTGCGAGAATTCCACGCGTGCAAATGTAAGAGAGGGACAATCTGTGAGATTTACGTCCTCAGATAAGAGTTACTAGATAATTTGGAATGGTCTCGGTCATGCTATGACAACAAAACCTTAAATGTTGTTAGCCTATCTATGTCTCTTAAGAAAGAATATGTGGTTTTATTCAAAAACTTATGCTGCGACCTCTGTGTGCTCGCTGCGAGCTCTAGCCGAGGGCTCATGGATTATTCCATAGAACTCCTCCTTATACACCACAATAATGGTGTGTCTGAGAGGAGAAATCAAAAAAACTGCTAGACATGGTTCGATCCATGATGAGTCAAACTACTCTTCCAAAGTCCTTTTGGGATTATGCCATAAGTTTGCTGCACAATTCTCACATGGTTCCAACTAAGAGGTTGATAATGACTCTACGAAGTATGGCATGGGCAAGCCCCTAAGCTGTCTTACTTAAAAGTTTAGGGTTGTGAGGCACTTGTTAAGCGTGATACACTTACCAAACCTAACAAACTAGAACCCAGAGCTTTTAAGTGTATCTTTGTAGGATACCCAAAGGAAACAATAGGATATTCTTTCTATTACCCACCCAAGAACAAAGTCTTTGTTTAGCTCTATGTGCTGAGTCTTGTACGCATGTGTAATTGTGGTGTAAACGAGACCAGCAATCTAATACTCACACACCTACAGCCTAGACTGGAAGATTTTGAATACATTTGTTCATCGAAGAGTGTACATCTCTCTTTCTATAGATATCTAGATATAGATCATTGCCGCGAGTATGATACGATAGATAGTCGCCTCCGTCACAGTCCGTAAAGCAATTCCCTCTATTTGCTCTCTCTGACGCGAATGAGGAGACTCTCTGTATAGGGAGTCGACTGCTCTAGCTGCCAGCAGAGATCCAAAAGACTCTTGAGTACCTTGGTGCATTTGATATGCTAAAGGAATTGAAAACGTTGCATGTACAACAGGCAGATCAGGAACTTCTTTAAACCGTGCGAGAATTCCACGCGTGCAAACAAGAAGAAGGACAATCTGTGAGATCTTACGTCCTCAAGATAAAGAGTTACATAGATAATTTGGAATGTCTCGGTCATGCTATGACACAAAACCTTGTTGTTAGCCTAATCTTTGTCTCTCTAAGAAAGGAATATGATGGTTTTATTCAAAACTATATGAGTCAAGAGTTTTTGGATAATCTAATGGATCATGGGATTATTTCCCATAGAACTCCTCCTTATACACCACAACATAATGGTGTGTCAGAGAGCAGAAATCAAACACTGCTAGACATGGTTCGATCCATGATGAGTCAAACTACTCTTCCAAAGTCCTTTTGGGATTATGCCATCAAGTCTGCTGCACACATTCTCAACATGGTTCCAACTAAGAAGGTTGATAAGACACTATACGAAGTATGGCATGGGCAAGCCCCTAAGCTGTCTTACTTAAAAGTTTAGGGTTGTGAGGCACTTGTTAAGCGTGATACACTTACCAAACCTAACAAACTAGAGAACAAAGTCTTTGTTGCTCGGAATGTTGAATTCCTAGAGAATAGTCTTATAGATCAAGAAGCAAGTGGGAGTCTAGAAGATTTTGAAATTATTCAAGAAGAAGATACACATCCTTCTATAGATACTAGCTTAGATCATGAAGAGGATGATCAAGAAATTGATGAACCTCAAAGTGATATCAATCCCATTCGTAGGTCCTTAAGGACACGCCGTGCCCCAGATTGAATGTGTTTATACGTCAATACTGAGGAACATAAGTTAGGGGGTCTTGGTGAACCCGCTAACTATAAAGCTGCATTGTTGGATCCTGAATCTGACAAATGGCTTAATGCTATGAATGTGGAGATGCAATCCATGAAAGACAATGAAGTCTGGGAGTTAGTTGATCTTCCTCCTGACGGCAAAACCGTTGGTCATAAATGGCTCTTCAAAAAGAAGACCGACATGGATGGAGCAGTACACACCTATAAAGCTCGTCTGGTAGCAAAGGGCTTCACTCAAACCCCAGAGTTTGATTATAAAGAAACCTTTTCTCCTGTTGCATACATTAGAGCTATTAGGATTCTTATAGCCATAGCTGCGCTTTATGACTTTGAGATTTGGTAAATGGATGTCAAAACTGCCTTCCTCAATGGATATCTCAATAAAGAGGTATACATGGAGCAACCAGAGGGTTTTGTTAACCAGAAATTTCCAAACCGAGTATACAAGCTTAAGCGTTCCATTTATGGACTTAAGCAAGCATCTAGGCAATGGAATAAATGATTTGATGATGAAATTAAGAAATATAGATTCAATCAAAATCGTGATGAGCCATGTGTATATGTAAAAGCTAGTGGGAGTTATGTCACTTTCCTAATCTTGTATGTCGATGACATATTGATCATGGGAAACAATATTCCAATGTTACAAGATGTAAAATCCTATCTTTGAAGATGTTTTGCTATGAAAGATCTAGGAGAAGCTGCATACATTCTTGGAATTAAGATCTACTAAGATAGATCAAAGTGATTAATTGGTTTATGTCAAAGTGCTTACATTGAGAAAATCATGAAGTGATTTTACATGGAAAATTCCAAACGTGGAACGATCCCAATGCAAGAAAAGCTGAAATTTATTAAATCACAAGGTGCGTCAACACCTGCTGAAATACAATGTATGCAAAATATCCCATGCGCCTCGGCTGTTGGATCAATTATATATGCTATTAGATGTACTCGTCCTGATGTTGTGTTCACTCAGAACATAACAAGTCGATTTCAATAGAATCCCGGTGAAGTTCACTGGACTGCTATTAAGAACATTCTGAAGTATCTTCCCAATACTAAAGATATGTTTCTTGTTTACGGAGGTGACACGAAACGAGAGCTCAGGGTTTCTTGCTACACTGATGTTGGATATCTGGCTGATGCTGACAGCATAAAGTCTCAGACTGGATATGTATTCGTTTTAAATGGAGGTGATGTTGACTGAAAAAGTACGAAGCAAAGTATTTTTGCAACCTCATCTACAGATGCTGAATATATCGCTGCCTTTGACACATCAAAAGAGGCTGTATGGATTCGTAAATTCATTTTTGGGCTTGGTGTTGTTCCCACAATTGAAGAACCCATAAATATGTATTGTGATAATACTGGAGCCATAGCAATAGTGAAAGATAATGGAGTCACTAAAGGTGCAAGAAATTTTCACGTAAAAGTTCACTATCTTTGAGAAACCATAGAAATGGGTGATGTAAAGATAGAAAAAGTTGACACAAATAACAACTTAGCTGACCCTTTTACAAAGGCTTTAGCATTTCATAAGCATTCTAAATTGACTAAGAAGATATGAGTGATACCAGCTAGTAGTCTCATGTAAATCTGTGTTTTATTAGTATTTGGACAATTTGGAATTGTAAGACAGTTTTTATTTTCTGATGAATAAAGATACTTGATATTTGTTTTTATTCATATAATAACTGTTATTCTATATTTAGATGTTTAATCAATGAATGATTTATCATTCTAAATATGTCCATCGTCGGTTAACAATATAGGAATATTGTTACATAAGGCAAATGTGAATGTTAGTTATATTCTTTGAATATATGGATTGTTCCCGCCAAACTCATATGTATTCACAAGGGATGCATACTGAATACCCCAAACTTTGAATATTTACTTTTGGATCCTTGTCATCAGTAAATGTCGAAAATGGTTTAAAAATCATCCTTAGACTTGAGATGCGAGCAAGTTCTATATGTGTAGATATCACTTTTTGAGTCTAAGTCAAACGCTATCCTGAATAAGGTAGTCATAAAGGCTATTATTGAAAGTGATGTGAAGCAGCATCCACAACACTTGTAGTCAACAAAGAATTTGTTCCTCCACCTGATATGTGCAGTAAGATACCATGAACCCTCTCCAGAATTAATCAGATAATTGCATGGCCATGCCCAAAGGATAATACAAGATGATTATTGATTACATTTGGTAAATCTAAATTATTTCTATAACGAGAAAAATAATGTTAAACTATATGGAATGAGTTAGGATCCTTATCCACGGTTTAACGGTATCTAGAATAAAGGGATGATGGTAAAAGTAAGAAATAAACTAACCATTATAAGCTGAGATTATTCCTGAAACTTTATCTCAAGTATTTCTAATTTAAAGGTAATTGTGTGTGTTTGCTAGACGTTGCCAATTATTAGTATATCTGCAGCTTGCTACTCCGACTCCCAAGTGGGAGTTGTTGGAATATGTTAGTCAGTTCCGCAAGTTATATATTAGAAATACGTGAGCCAATTGGGGGCACACGCGTTAAACACTTAGAGTATGTGTTACTTCACGATGAGTATTTAAATAATCGTTATTACCGTTACTTTTATAACTAGTGACGCGATTCTTGAAGATACTTCTCACTTATTCTTCAATTGTTCTTTGGCTAGAGATGTGACGAGATTATTATGTCGCTGGTGGAATTTGGGAGTGCAATCTTTTTCATCGTATGCAGAATGGCTCGTTTGGTTCAATTCGGTTCGTCTTGCTTCTAATTTGAAGGTTATTTTGGAAGGCATTTTTTATGTTACGTGGTGGAGTTTGTGGAATTTCCGGAACCAATTACTTTTCGCGAGTAAAAAGCCTCGTAAAGAGTCCATTTTCGATGATATTGTTTTACGATCTTTTTGTTGGTGTAAAGCTAGAGGTAGTTCTAAGTTAAGATGGGATAGTTGGATTCAACACCCATATTTGATTTCTTTGTAATTGTCTAGCTTTTTGCTAGTGTTTCTAATAAAGTTGCCGTTCAAAAAAAACTTTTATAACTAGTGACGAATATTTAAATAATAAACCTGAGGGACTAAAACAAACAAAACCCGTACCCGAGGAGAGCCATTGTTTAGCCGAACTCCCCAAGGTTCTAGAAAGGGATGTTTTGTTCGGTTAGAGAGCAAGGGGGAAAAGGAAACTAGGTTTCCTTGTTGTACAAGAATTAGGTTAGGGTTATGTGCCTATATAAACACATACACTTCGCCTCATTATTCATTCAATTCACAACAATCAAATCCCTAAAGACCCAAAAAGTTTTGGTGCTCCTCTCTCCCTCAAAACCCTTAACCGAAACCCTTAAACCTTTTTTAAGGTTTTTCGATTTTCTCCCCTCACCGATTTCGGTAATACCCTCCAAGGGTTTTTCGGTTCTTCTTGTCCTTCTTAATTAGTGATTCAAGATTACACGTTGTTCGTTGGTGTCTTTCCTAGCTCGACAAGACATAAAACCCGATTTAGGGTTTATTCGGTTTTCGGTTTAAAACCCTAACTGATTTAGGGTTTGTTTGGTTTTTGGTTAAACCCTAACCAAATTAAGGTTTTGCGTTTGGTTTTCGATTGCAAGGCTCACAAGGGTGCGTTTGGTAATCTGTGTAAACACGTGGTGTTTGGTTCGTGAAGGTTGACTAGCAATCGACTCATACTTGGTTGACGTGTTTGTGTGATTCGTTTTCAGGATCTAAAGCTTAAAGGTTAGTTTACTTTTTTTTTTGTTAATCTTTGTGCTAAAACTAGATCCATTCCGCTGCGTACTCGTAGCTATACTGGTTACCTAGTTTGTTAAATCCCAACATTGTTGTGATCATGAAGAATACAGATTATACACCGACTTACATGAGCCCGATACAAAATATAACTACTATAACATATCATAAAATACGGGCTAACAATCACATCGTGCATAAACATTGCAGCCCATATGAGATTATCGTATTTTGGTGCTTATATGACAGACTTAGGGTACAACCATATTTCAAAGTCGGTGAATATATTCACTATCAAGTCGATCACGTCTCAAGTTTGATAGTCTATAACTTAACTATTGTGTGAATAATAAGGGTTAGTATTCTTCTTTGAAGTAAGTACTCATCACAAAAATTAAGCTACAAATAAAACTTCAAACTATAATTTAAAACTAAGTGGCTCCAAGCATAGTTAAAATGTTAACAAAAAATAAATGTGTCTTTTGTTAAAATTAATAAATAATTATCACTATTTTAAGAACAATACAAGGTTTTTAGCCCGCGCTTCGCTGCGGAGCGCGGGGCTATTCTTTTTTTTTATGGTTGACCAGAGCAAACGAAATTGAACCGAAAATAGATTTATGTGTGTTTCGCTCCACGACACTATAACATAATCTGGAAAATGATTCAATTTGGCAATACGTACTAATGAGGATTTATCTAGATTAAACCAAAAACATGTATCAAAAATTATTTATACAAACCAAAGTGTGTTTGATATTGTCAAATACAATAATGCTTAATAGTAAATAGTAAATAAGAAACTACACAACTGTTTCATCTTTCTTCAAATGATGAAATGGATATAATAGCCTCAACTACAGCTTTAATAATATCCTCATGTGTATCATCTGTTTCGGGCTCAAGGGCTATAGGAGCTTCTAAGTCGATCTCCATTGTAGCAATTTTGACAACAGATTCTGGGATAGATGGTGTTGATGAAGGATCCTCTTCTTCATTAAAAGTCAAATTCAAGTCAATATGATTCCCTTAAGTTAATGATCCTTACATGCAAAGTTTACCCTTTGCAACTTATCATTGTACCTTTAGTCTTATTGGAAACAAATTATTATATACTAAGACACACAAAATTAAGCAAGAGTATGGTCATTTGTAATTAAAATAAAAGAAAGTAGCTACAATACCAACATATTGTGGTGTATTTTACGAAATTTAACCAACAAAATAATCATGTCTTGAAGCATTCGATTGGTGATGATGAGTAACATTGGTTCAGCATGATCCATAGTAAAGCATATGCCTGCATGTTCTACATTTCTACTGACAAAATTAAGCAAGTCTTAATCACTATTGAAGTGTGCATCTTATCATCTTATGTACAGCAGTTGGCATGCTGTCACATATAAATGAATCATGGATCGTTGGGTTGCATATTACCAGTTTCTCATTACAATTCAATTCAATCAGTTTGCTATACAACATGGTGGCAAATTCAGTCTCTCACTCTCTTTATATGTTTTAGATGACATATTTTTCGTTTTAGTCTTATTCAGTGGCAGATAAAAGCCTTTCAAAATAACAATTTGCAACCATACTTGACACACTTTTTAATTTAAGAAATTTCGGTTGCGACCCATTTCGACTTGTACCAGAAAGGTTCCCTTTTTAGCACAAAAACATTTTGACCCGTTACCCGACCATCTCAACCCACACCTTTTGTCACCTCTGGAATTACTACCTTGTTGGAGGGAGAGTATTGACCGGCCTATATTACTTGTGACTCTAAAGAATGATTATTATAAATAGAGATTATATATCTAATTATTTTCTTTTCACTAATGAAAAGAATTAGGCATACCTGGTTACTTATAATACGGTCTTTGTCCAGAATCGTTGGAGTTTCTGGGCACGTTCATGATGGGGACCCCAAGGATTTTCGTTACTTTTGGACTGTGGGTGACTTTTTTCTGCTCAGCAATGATGCCATTTTGATGGGAACTTGTTATGAATCTTGAATTGCTAATATGATGGCGATATCGTTGTGGTGAATGGAAGAAACCACACAAAGAACAAAGAACAAGGAATTCAATAACCCATCAAAGGGTGCCCAACCGGGACTTCAAGAGAAAACTCTCTTTTTCTATAAACTCATCATCTAATAATTTTCCAACACCTAAACCTATTACATTTATAGGGTAAGAAAGTCAAATACAATCTTTGACTAGAGAAAGTCAAATACAATCTTTGACTTTTCAAATAAAGAAACAAATCAATTCCTAAAATCTAAACATATCTTTAACAAAAATAATAACATTAAAAAAGATAGATTGACAATTATAAATTGTCATTTTCCCCTTCAATCTCTTCAAAATAATTAAACACTTGACTTCACGTGTTGACCGAAGAACCGACGGCTAAGCCAGAGGAGTCGGAGCTCGAACATGCCCTGCATCATAATGTGAGTGTTATAGTATAGCCGTTTACCTGGTTAAGCAACATCAGCAACAGTTAGTATATTGCTATCGGATTTGACGCTAACAACAAAATTAACAATAGCAATGAGACGTGCAATGAAACCTATAGCATATACCTAATCTTACACTCGAAATGAGGATGAGAAGCAAGAAAGGCCACCGAATCTCACACTCGATCGTCCATTCATTTTGCGCAGCAATACGATTTATGCACTTAACCCGCACCAAGTTTAGTGTAAAAATGAAAAATCATATCTTTTATCAAAAACTGAAAATTGGGGCTCAGATTGCAAATACAGAGGTGGTACCAAAGGCCATTCAAGACTGCCACCGTATATGAAACTAAAATGCATACCCGAGACATTTTTTTAAAAGTCGATATAAAACAAAGAGAAATAAGGAGGCTCAGGTCTGAAAATACCAAATCAGTGCCAAACACATGCCATGACTGAGACCACAATCTCAGTGCGGTCGTCTTGCCAAGATGCGAGGCTCGGTAAACCACGCACGATAAACAAACAATTGTCATTATTGCCTGCGAAAAAAGAAAAGGTACCAAACGCCCGCCATGGCTGCATCCACAACCTGGGTGTGGCTGCCGTGCCAAGATACATGACTCGGAAAAACGACGCTTACAAAAAATATATAACTATATATTTTTTTTCTATAATGCAGAACATAAATAAAGCTATAAATACTGGGATTTAATGTTGGTCTTTAAAGAAAAAACCTTACCAAAACAGTGTTTTTGCGAGTTACCGTTGATGTGAAATTTCTTAATGTGGGACATCGCTTCGGCGCATGTTCTGGGCTTAGGTTGGCTATTAGGTTGTGCATTCGACATCCGAGTACATTTGTCCCTAGTGTGAAAAGAAAATCAGAAACTTCAGATGTTATAAAACGGTCAAAAAATGCAATATGTTTGTATCATGCTTACATTAAGGGCATGCTGCTGCTGTCTATTGTTACCTTCGCCAAAACAATGTGTCTGTTCCTTCGCCGAATTGCCCAACTGAGTTGCACAAAACCACCTGCACATATAATATATATCATATTTTATTAAAAAATTAACATGTTGCAAATTAACATTGCAACACTATGTTATAATAAAGAGTAATTGAGTTGAATCAGCTTTTAGTAATAGAAATGTTACCCCCTATATTTCCCTTCGCTTAACGGATAAGCTCTTCAACATAACCATCGCAGCGCCATTCTTCTCAAAACCCCTAAATAAGTTCAAACACATGCTTATAATACTGCGATCACAATAAAGAAGTAATAAATGTATCTTGCATATGATTAGCAAACCTTACATTAGTGTCAAGGTTCTTTGATAGTGCGACGTTGTACGGAAAACGGGAGCGACAGCCTGAGTAACCTGCTTCAAACAAATTAAATTAAAAAATATTCTTAAAAAGCTTTTAGCTTTCATATAAGAAACCGAATGTAACCGTTAAGAAAGCATCACGTCACTAAATTCTATCTTTAAAACGGGCCAGCTTAAACATAACACTATGGCTTAACTGCTTAACTACCATAACACATATGCGATATTTAACGTTATGGGCAAATTGATATCAGATACAGTTATAACCATTTTTAACACACAAATGTAGCATAAAAAATATTACAACCATAACCTGAGAAAGTTTTCGTCAGGACATAAGTCAAACTCCCTGTACGTAATGATTCAATTCAACCAAATCACCGTGACTCAAAAAGCTGCCATTTTGGCACATAGATTGTGTTTTATAGAGCAAACATTTTCAACTATCATCGTACGGATCTAATTTTTTAAACCAACATACTGAACTCATTCGGCTCAGATTTTCGAGTGCGAAAAGGAGGAAAGTGTTGGGAATCATTGAAAACGACTAAGTGTCATTTCTGCTGATGGCATTAAGTCGTTCCTGCTGGCAGTTCAAGTAGCGTTCCTGCTAATTATGTTTCTGCTGGTCATGTTCTCGTTTCTGCCGACAGAGATAGAATCTGCTGATCTTTATTATAGACGTGATTAATGTAATTAAGGAATTATAGTTATATTCTAGAATTATCTCATTAATATAGGAATGAGATATATTAGGAAGAGATTGATGTATATCTCTTACGCGTTTTTAGGAATCTTGTTTAGCAATTTAGGGTTTCTTCTCTATAAAAGAAACCTTTAAGCGTTAGGGTTTGTGACCGATTACAAAAGCACAAAAACAATTTATTATCAATAGAAAGATCCATAGAGGATCATTGTTTATATTTGTTCTTCTTTATATTACGTTGTTTAGTTTCCGCCTAAACAATTGTTAGAGTCTCTCATGTATATACTTGTGATTACATAAGTATTATACAACCACATAGGCTAGAAGATCTATCTAGTACCAGATCCTAACAAGTGGTATCAGAGCCTGGAGAGAGCCTCTGATAAAGAAGAATCACTCGTTACCACAACAAAACTTTGTTTCTCTAACCGATTAATTATGTCAGAACCCATGCCCTCTATACCTACTCAGTCAACATTCACTTATCCTAACCCTAATCTATCTGCTTCACCTTCGTTCACTCAAGATGATACCTCGGACTCTTTCATACCTGAACCCACACAACCAATACCTACATTCACTCAAACTGCTTTCTCACAACCCAAGGTGTTTCTGCTGATAGGGATCCTGCTGGCATTGATTCTGCTGATAGTGTTTCTGCTGTTAGTGATTCTGCTGGTGGTAATCCTGCTGGTAGTTTTCAACCTGCTGCTAGTTATGAACCTGCTGGTCAGGGCAATCCTGCTGTCAGTACATCTGTTTCTGCTGACTTCAGTCCTGTCCATGCTGATGAGTCTACACTTCCTCCTGGACAATCCTTGGGCTCAAGTGAAAACAATACACGATTTCCTGTCCCTTCTGATGTGTGCAAGGATCAGCTCTCATCTGGCATCTTCACATCTTCCTCTTATGATGATGATTTTAGTGCTACTCTTACAAATTTAGCACCTGCTGTGGAAGTGAATCCAGTTCCTACAAAAAGGGTGAACACTATTCATCCTCAGTCACAGATTCTTGGTGATCTTGCTTCTCCAGTTCTGACAAGAAGCAGAGCTCAAAAATCCAAATTTGGTGAAAGTGCTTTCATTGGATATGTTCAAGATCAACAAAGGATCAATCATACAGACCAACTTCATTGTCTGTTTGCTTGCTTCCTTTCTCAGTTAGAACCAACTAGTATAGCTAAAGCACTTAAGGATCCTGATTGGGTTGCTGCTATGCAAGAAGAGATGCAACAGTTCATCAACCAGAAAGTATGGAAACTTGTCCCTTTACCTCATGGAAAACATGCCATAGGGACAAAATGGATTTTGAAGAACAAGAGGGATGCCAGAGGAATAGTTGTAAGAAATAAAGCAAGGCTGGTTGCACAGGGACACAGACAAGAGGAGGGCATTGATTATGATGAGGTATTTGCACCAGTGGCCAGAATAGAGGCAATCAGACTGTTTTTGGCTTTTGCTTCTTATATGGGCTTTCTGGTATATCAGATGGATGTTAAGAGTGCCTTTCTCTATGGAGAAATTGAAGAAGAAGTGTATGTCACTCAGCCTAAAGGCTTTGAAGATCCTTACTTCCCAAAGCATGTGTACAGAGTGGTTAAAGCTTTGTATGGACTTCATCAAGCACCTAGAGCCTGGTATGAACGATTGTCTGCTTTTCTGTTACAACACAATTACAGAAGAGGTACTATTGACAAGACACTGTTCATCAAGAAAGATTCCAGGGATATACTTTTGGTACAGGTTTATGTGGATGACATTATTTTTGGGTCCACCAATAAAGCCTGGTGTGAAGAATTTGAGGTGTTGATGCAAGGAGAATTTGAAATGAGTGCTATGGGAGAGATGAGTTTCTTCTTAGGTCTACAGGTGAAACAGTTGCCTGATGGTATTTTTATCAGCCAAGACAAGTATGTTAAAGACATGCTTACAAAGTTTGACATGGAATCTGTAAGAACTGCAACAACACCCTATGAAGCTGCTAAGACCAAATTGAAGGATGAATCTGATCCTCCAGTTAATGTACATTTGTATAGATCCATGATTGGTTCACTTATGTATCTCACAGCTTCAAGACCTGACATAATGTTTGCAGTTAGTGCTTGTTCCAGACATCAAGTTACTCCACTGACTTCTCATCTGAATGCAGTCAAGAAAATTTTCAAGTATCTAAAAGGGCAACCAAAATTAGGCTTGTGGTACCCTAAAGATTCTCCTTTTCAGTTGGAAGCCTACAGTGACAGTGATTATGCTGGTTCTCATGGTGATAGGAAATCCACTACAGGTGGATGTCAATTTCTGGGCAGAAGGTTAATTTCATGGCAGTGCAAGAAGCAGACTATTGTGGCTACTTCTTCAACAGAAGCCGAGTATGTTGCTGCTGCTAGCTGCTGTGCACAGGTACTCTGGATTCAGAACCAGTTGCTGGATTATGGATTCAACTTCATGAATACCAAAATCTTCATAGACAACCAGAGCACCATATGCATTGTGAAGAACCCAGTCTTTCATCAAAGGACCAAGCATATTGAGATTCGGCATCACTTTATCAGAGATGCCAATGAAAAGAACTTGATACAGGTGCTGAAGATTCACACCGATGATAATGTGGCTGATTTACTGACCAAGGCATTTGATGGACCAAGATTTGAGTATCTGGTGGTCCATATTGGGATGGTGAATCCCTCTTTCGTGAATTGAGGGGAGGTATAAGCCTAAGGGGAGGCTTGTTGTTGTATACTTGTATATTCTAACTTTTTTGCAGGTAGATATGGTGTTTTGTGGGATATTATGTTCTTGTGATTGTAGGTAGTAAATACTGCTGCTAGTTGTACATTATTCCTGCTGACAGGTTGGTTTCTGCTGATAGTACTATGATTCTGCTGGGAGTTATTCTTCCTGCTGGATGCTTGGTTTCTGCTGGTAGCTATGGATTATGCTGATGGTTCCGTGATCATGCTGGTGGGCATACCTCTGCTGGTGGATTCACTTCTGCTGATAGGGTGTGTATTCCTGCTGTTTGCACGGTTTCTGCTGTTGGTTGAATCTTTCTGCTGGCTGAATACATTCATGCTGCTGGAGTTGTTTATGCTGTCAATACATCCTTTTATGCTGCTGAACTAGTTTGTGCTGGTAGTATCATGTTTCTGCTGGCTGAGTTATTTCTGCTGGTAGTCACTTGTTTATGCTGTCTCAACTTAGTTTCTGCTGTGCTCAGTTTGATTTTGCTGGTTGGTTGGTCTCTGCCACTAGTCACTCAGTTTCTGCTGGTAGTCTCCATTCCTGCTGGTGTATCAATGTATCTGCTGAATGAATAGTTTGTGCTGCTCATATATTAATTCTGCTGCTTGACTTGTTTCTGCTGGTTTTAAGAGTGGTTACTGATGTTTGACTTTATACCTGCTGGTCTTAAAATGGAAGTTGAATAGTTTTCGTTTTAAATCTAGTTTAAATGGTGATTGGCGGCTACCACTTGCCTGAATGTCTCTACTGATCACATACCAATTGATGTTCTGTTTGAACCCACATCCAGAGGTATTAATGAGTTTTTCTTGGATAGTGATAAGGACGAGCAGATAGGTATGTCTCGAGTTGTTGCTGACCCGGACTTCGGGTGACGGGAAGTTGCTAGCTGAGTTTCTCTTCAGGGGTCAGTCGATTCTCGTCATTGGTGTTGTGGTTGGTGGACAAACTCCCTGATGATGAGATTGTTGATCCACGGGTTAGGTCAAAAACTGTTTATGGCTTATGCCTCTTCTCCTCCTCGGACTCGTCGTAAACATCGTGGAGTGAGAAGTGATGACTGTTTTTATGGGATAAACCAGTTGAAGACTTTTTCAGTTCTGAGAGTGAGAGTGATGATGATTTGGAAAATTATATTCCTCCTCTTCCGTATGGTGCATTCAAAGATTGGGAGATTGTGCGTTGCCCGCTTAGTACCACTTATTATCATGTGTATTATCAGGAAAATCGACGGCAAAAGTCCTTTTTCTACCTGAAACAGTTGCTACCTCATGTCTATCGTGAGGACCTTCTTCTTTTACGTCGACGGATGAATAGGTATTTTCGGCTGAACCCAGATGTGGATGTTGGTTTGGACCTCTGGAGGGATGTCCTTTCGTTGTGTCAGTCCCTTAATTTTGATGATGTGGAAGATTTTCTGGAGAAACACAAGATGAATGGTTGTGAGCTGCTGGAGTTGTATCCCAAGAGCTCTGTCATGCTTGGATTAAACGCATGGGATAATGTGTATATGTTTGTGAAAAGTTCTATCCTATCCGGGTACACTGCTGAACGGATGTTACGCCACAGGCTCACAGTTCCACCCTCATACTGTCGGGATGTCGTTGTTGCTGGGAATGTTATTCAGACAGTTCAAGCTGGCTTACGGGAATCCTATGAGTGTCTTGCATCTGCTCCTCTGTAAGTTTGTGTCTTAGTTAGTGTTTGTTTTCAATAGTTTCGTTGTTATTTAAAAAAAAAAACATATGTGTATTCTTAGTTAGTTTTCTATTAATTTAGATACATTTTTGTGATAGTATAGTGTTGTATAACTTTGGTGTTAGTGCTTGCACTGCACGACAAATGGTTTTTAGCTCACATGGTCAAGCCAAGAAAGGTCTAGCTCACCTTTGCAAACAGCTTTGGTGTGTAATCTCAAATCCGTTGACTAGTGTTAGGGTTTGCTAAAAAATCCTATGTCTTCACTCACCAGGTTCTTGCAAACAAGAGTGGCTAGTTCAAAGTGGGTACGACTCTTGGTAAAGACCTTCTCAATCCGTTGATGGTTGCAGGTTACCCAAATCTGGATGGTTATCCTTTTCCATATTCTTTGGATGAAAGTGGGCTAGTTCCATAGCAACGGTCATGGTATAGGACTTTTCAAAATCCGTTTGTAGTTGACAAATTTACTCAATAATTGTATGGTTATCGATCACCATATTACTCTGTGTATGAAGAGTTGGCTAGTCTGAGCAAACGGGCTTACAGGTAAAGACTTTCTAAATTCCGTATGTTTGGCTGTACGTTTGCCAAAAACTGGTTAGGGTGATTCCATTTCACTCCTTGATTCTCGTTTTGAGAAAATTGACTGGTTGTTGTTACAACCAGGAGTGTTTGTTTATCACCAGAGTTTCATCCTACCCCCCAAGAGTGAGTAGTCTAACTTGGTAAATGGTTATCGTATCTAATTATGTTGCTGACTAAGACTGGAAGTTTGCTGCTTAGAGATGTTGCTGCCTCATTTGATTCTGCTGTTCATCGAGTTCATGCTGTTTCCTTTGATGTTGCTGTGGCTTCTACAGTTTCTGCTGCTTGTTGTGTTGCTGCTGGTTACATTGTATCCGCTGGTTTATGCTGATGCTGCTTACTTTGTTCCTGCTGCTCCTCAATCCTCTTACTTCGAGAAGATCTATTCTAGAAACCTTGGAATTAACGGAGTCAAACCAAGTTTAGGGGAGGATTGTTGGAATTATTGAAATCGACAAAGGTCGCTTTCTGCTGTTAGAGATGTTCGCTTTTGCTGATAGCATTTAGTCGTTATGCTGGCAGTTCAAGTAGCATCTGCTGATTATGTTTCTGACTGGGTCATGTTTCAGGTTTATGCTGACAGAGATAGAATCTGTGATTTGTTAATTATAGGACGTATTAATGTAATTAAGGAATTATAGTTAGTTCTCATTAATATAGGAATGCAGATAAATTAGGGAAGAGATTGATGTATATTCTTACGTGATTTTAGTTTTTCTTGTTGGACAAATTTAGGGTTTTTCTATATAAAGCAAAAACCTTTAGCATTAGGGCTTGGGCACGATTGAAAAAACACAAATAAACAATGTATTTCAGTCAAGAAAAGAAAAAGAAAGAGTTTGATGTAGAGTTTTGTAGAGTTTGTATATCTTGTCTGAGTCTTCGACTAGGAACCACGCCAACGTATATTCCCATAAGATAGTTGACTAACCACTTCACTCAAATCCACCCAAATGTCACTCCCCCAAATGCCATCCATTTCTGTTTACGTGTATCCCACATAATTACACATCACAACCCTTTAAAGTCCTCTTTGATGGTAACTACTAGTACTTACGCTAGCGGTGGAGGTTTGATCCTTTATCAAGCCTATGGTAACTTATATGCCATTACTAGGTAATCAGTGTTAAAATTTCGATTTCCATATTGTTATAATTCATTATACACCGAGAAAGAGAATCCAAACACTTATTGTGAGGTGCTAGTGTATTCTTCTCGTGCTTCTAGTTACGAGGTCTAATTGGTTGTGCAATGAAGCCTTTAAAGAGTAAGTTAAATGCCCCCGATATATATCTTGCTAAGGTAGAAAAACTTATTTGCTTGAGGGCAACCAAATCTCAAGTGTAAGGGTATGTGATGAGGTGTAATTTTTTACACTTTTTCAGGGTCATTTTACCCTTATAATCATGCAAAAATGTCTTAAATAAGTGCTTAATCGTTTCTTTTTGCATTTTTATCATTTGGAAGACATTTGGTGGAAATACACGTGATTTGAGCTTAATTTGGGATGAAAACGGACAAGGTAGCTAACGGGTATGAAGACTGATGAAGATTCAAGACCAGGCTTTGGAGACGCCATCTGAATAATCCAGACAGCGTCTGAACTCAAGTGGGACGCCGTCTGAATCATGGAGACAGCGTCTGGATCAGCTGTCAAGTTTGAAGACCCAAAGAAACCCTAACTTGACGACGGCGTCTGAAAAGTGGCGACGCCGTCGCGGTCTGAATTCTATATATACAAACTCAGTTTTACGTTTTTCAAAAATCTCAGAAATAGTATGTTTCTTGTTATTCCTTTTAATTTTGTTATGAACTTCATAGCCATGAGAGGCTAAATCTCTCATGACTACTCGGTGAAAATAATATAATGAATAAGCATTTGGTATAATTACGATCTTGTTAATCTTAAGCTTATGTTACAATCCTATCGTATCTTATCTTATCAACTTTGATTATATACTCAAACCGGTATAGGTCCCGTTGTGATCTATATAGTTTTAAAGATCTGTCTATGATCTTTATCGTTTGTGACGAGAAATTCACTTACGTTATTTGATAAACAAAAATAGATTTAATATAATAGTAACTGGATTATTTGAGTGACACATTTAATCAAGTTAACTAAACATAAGTCTTAAGTTAAACAAGTTGATTTGTGAAAACGTTTTCTGACGAGAAAATACATTTTATAAATTAAAGTCCTACGTCTAAGATTGTAACTATTACCACAGCTTATGAGTTATATAAAATTATCCGAGTAGTCATACTTCTTACATTTGTTAAAGTTTATTTTTAGCTGATTATTCAACACTACGCAAATCCCTGTGGACGACCTGGTCTTACCTAAAAAAGAATGTACTACATACGTGGGTTATACTTTGACCCGTGTGTTTCCATCTAATAAACGGTAATCGCAATCTTATAAATTTAAAGCTTTCGAAAAACAACAAGGAGATTCTTCCAAAATTAAATCAACTTGATCACACGTACAGTATTTATACTGTAAAACGGTCCTCACGGAACCGGAGGTTAATGCAACCGAATTCCGACGAATGACAAAGCCATATTCGTCTATATCTGTTGTTTATGTCTAACATTAAAATGCAGGTAGAAACGACGGTGTTGCAGCCTCATTCCAGCAGAGTCAGTTTCATTACCACATGCTCATATTCAAGATTGAATGACATATAATTGGCATCATGATTCAAGAATCAAGAAAGCTAAAGTTCATTCAAAGACAAGGACTTTCACAAACTCTGATATTCAAGATCTTCCTTAAAGATATCAAGATTGTCAAGACAAAGATGTCAAGGGAGATTGTTAGCAAGCTTTCAAGATGATGCAAAGTATGAGCATGTTGGTCAAGACACAAGATCGCAAGATGGAAAAGACGTTAATGTCGTATAAGGAAAAGATTTAGAGATCTCGGAACTAAAGTCAAAGTCAAAAAGAAAAGGCTCAAGATCATAGATCACAAAGCATGAAGGAACAAGCCTACAATAAAGATAAAGACCAAGAACAAGACTCAAGATCTCAACGTCAAAGCAATCTCAAGAAACCCGAGACCGTGTTTCTACTGTGAATATGGAAGCTCGAAATTAGTCAGAAAACAAGCTTTGGGGGGAGATTGTTAGCCTCAAAATATTGAGTCAAACAAGGAAGCTCGTTTCAAGGTTCAAGACCTCGCTTCGGGGGAGATTGTTAGCCTCAAAATATTGAGTCGAACAAGGAAGCTCGATCACTCAACGAGGAAGCTTCGGTCTTTATTTAAATATACGTTGTAATAGGCTAGAAAGGAAACCGGGCTCGATATGTAATCTAATATTGTACGTGTTGCGGGCAAAAGCCTAAGCAGAACCCGAGCCCGGTCTGTGTCAAAAGACCTTAGGAGTCCCAATGTAGCCAAGGCACTATAAATACCCTTCTTCACACAAGGAGAAGGGTTGGTTGTTTCATTTCTTTCTTTCAAGCAATCCAATCTTTCTCTTTTTCTTTCCTCGTTCTCTTTACTTTCTCTCTCTAACTATTATACATCTTATCTTATTTCTTCCTCTTTTCTATTCAATACAAATGGTGAAGTGAAGTGATTACGGGTTCCTACAAACATAAATAAACGGACAAGACTTTTGTTCATGTTCGTTCATTTAACTAAACGAACGTAAAATGTTGTTCATGTTCGTTCATTTCATAAATAAATGAACATAAACGAACTTTTTACCGAACGGTTCATGAAATGTTCACTGAACGTTCAGTTCGTTTACAGCCCTACTTTGAGGAATACCCAAACTACCCTTGTCTAATATCTATTTTCTCTCTTTTAACATTGGACAAACAAAAATCTTTTAAATACTTCACAAACGCTTTTATCAAATGGCTATTTGAGTTGGTTGACCTTGAGTATAAGAATTATTGAAAGATCATAGCGTGAAGTAAAATTAGGGGTTTAACAAGAGCGGGTAATTAAAAAGCCAAGAACCCAAAAAATGGTTTAGTTTCTCTGGCGCGATGGCCATGCGCTGACACATGGCCAACGCGCCACACGCGATAACATTTACCCACATTTGGGTTCTTCACCTATAAATACCCCCTTTTGGCCTTTGTACTCTTTACCTCTTGCAAACATTCTTTCTTCTCTTTTCTCTCCTATAATTCTTTAATTCTAACACACATCTCCATAAGAGAGAGACACAAGTACCTAATCCATACTTGTGTGATTTGTCGAGGGTCTTCTTTCTCATACCCTTTCTTTATAATCAAGTCTCTAGGATAGGTTAGCACTTGGATCAACCATCTATCTTTTTATTCAATCAAGTTGTAAGGGAAGTCTTATATCCGCAGGATCAAGCCTAGATCAGTGAGGATCTAGTTGGGGTTTTGGAAAGCTTCTAAGGGGAAGGTTTTTAGAGTTTATAGGATAAGTCGAATCACATGTTCTTAGGGATAGATTCTGAGGGCAGAATACCGTAGGTAGTAACTCTTCTTTGTGATCGCCAGTCTTTGTTGAAATCAGGTGGAGTTAATTTGTAATACGGTTTATAGTCCAACATAAGGATTATACTAGTATAGTATCGGAGTCGTGGATTCGCAACTGAACTTACGGAAGGACTAAACCCCCTTCCCGAACCAGTATATATCGTGATGTCTCTTCTTCTCTCTTCTTCCTTCTATCTACTTATTGTTCACTTTGCAGAGTAGATTAATACAC
>BQNB010035411.1:8126-45305 GCA_026074375.1 Tanacetum coccineum | reverse complement strand
TTGATGTAAACATTTAATTGTTTGATGCCCGCTTACATTGAACGCTAATTTTTGGCGTACGCGATTTAACTTAACGTTTTCAATTTCAAGCAAACACGTACAATTCAAAAAGGTACATTGTGGATTTATTGACGTCGTCAATGACTTGAAAACACAAGGTGTTATAAACAAGAACAGTGAATTATGATCCAATTGTTACAGGTACACAATCTTATGGTTTTGCAGGTACAAAAGCAAGTGATAATGCAGGTCAAGCTAGAAAGGAGACAGAACCTGTCAAAGATTATATTTTGCTACCATTATGGACTGCTGATCTACCATTTTCCCAAGATCCAAAGAGTTCTTATGATGATGGATCCAAACCTTCAAGTGATGATGGAAAGAAGGTTGATGAAGATCCAAGAAAAGATAGTGAATGTAATGATCAAGAGAAGGAAGATAATGTTAACAGCACTAACAATGTTAATACTGCTAGTTCAACTGTTAATGTTGCTGGCATAAATGAGGTTAATGTTGTTGGTGGAAAAACAAGCATTAAACTTCCATTTGATCCAAATATGCCTGCTTTGGAAGATTATAGCATATTTGACCTCTCAAGAGATGATGAAGATGATGGTGCAAAGGCTGACATGAACAATTTGGATACAACAATCCAAGTCAGTCCTATTCCAACTACAAGAATTCATAAAGATCATCCTCTTAAACAAGTGATTGGAGATTTTCAATCAGCTACACAAACAAGAAAGATGTCAAAGAATTTGAAGGAACGTGGGTTTGTTAGTACTATTCAACAAAGAACAAACCATAAAGACCTTCAAAACTGCTTGTTTGCTTGATTTTTATCACAGGAAGAACCCAAAAAGGTAATTCATGCATTGAAGGATCCAAGCTGGATAGAGGCAATGCAAGAAGATCTTCTACAATTCAAGTTACAAGAAGTTTGGACTTTGGTGGATTTACCAAATGGAAAAAAGGGCTATAGGCACTAAATGTGTTTTTAGGAATAAAAAGGATAAAAGAGGAATTGTGATAAGAAATAAAGCAAGATTGGTTGCTCAAGGGTACACACAAGAAGAAGGGATTGACTATGATGAAGTCTTTGCTCCTGTTGCAAGAACTGAAGCAATTAGGCTATTTAAAGATTTTATGGTGTATCAAATGGATGTAAAAAGTGCTTTTCTTTATGGAAAGATTGAAGAAGAGGTGTATGTTTGTCAACCACCAAGATTTGAAGATCTAGACTTTCCTGATAGAGTATATAAGGTTGAAAAGGCACTGTATGGACTACATCAAGCCCCTAGAGCTTGGTATGAAACCTTGTCAACATATCTGTTGGACAATGAGTTTCAAAGAAGGAAAATTGACAAAACTTATTCATAAAAAGGCACAAAGGTGATATTTTGCTGGTCCAAGTTTATGTGGATGATATCATCTTTGGTTCAACAAAGATCTTTGGTTCAACAAAGAAAGAGTTGTGCAATGAATTTGAGAAGTTAATGCATAAGAAATTTCAAATGAGTTCTATGGGAGAACTTACATTCTTCTTGGGATTACAAGTATAGTAGAAGAAGGATGGCATATTTATTAGTCAAGATAAATATGTTGGTGAAATTTTAAAGAAGTTTGGGTTTACAGAAGTCAAGACTGCAAGCACACCAATAGAAAATCAGAAGCCTTTACTTAAGGATGAAGATGGTGAAGAAGTAGATGTTCACATGAATAGGTCAATGATTGGTTCATTGATGTATCTTACATCTTCAAGACCTGATATTATGTTTGTAGTGTGTGCCTGTGCTAGATACCAAGTCAATCTAAAAGTTTCACATCTTCATGTTGTGAAAAGGATTTTTATGTACTTAAAAAGTCAACCAAAATTAGGCCTTTAGTATCCAAAAGATTCTCCTTTTGATTTGGTAGCATACACTGACAGTGATTATGCTCGAGCAAACTTGGATAGGAAATCTACAATAGGAGGTTATCAATTTCTTGGATGTAGATTGATATTATGGCAGTGCAAAAAATAGACAGTGGTTGTTAATTACACAATAGAAGTTGAATATGTGGCTGCTTCAAGTTGTTGTGGACAAGTGTTTTGGAGTTATAGAATCAATTACTTGATTATGGTAAAAATTTTATGCATACCAAGATCTTTAATTGACATAAACATTACTATTTGCATAATTAAAGAATCCTGATTTTTTTCATAAAAAAAACAAAAGCATATAAGAAAGACATATTTATAGATATTGCAATTAAAAGAAATGTAATTCCAAATGTTAAATCCATACTGACAAGAATGTTGCAATTTGCTTACAAAAGCTTTTATGTAAGTAATTTCAATATTGATTGCTAATATGGAATGTTAAATCCTAAATCTTTATCTCTTTAATGTTTTTGTAGAGTTTTGTTGAATTATGTACTGTTAACCATGTCCTATAAAAAGGTTTCTTCAGCTGTTAAAATAATAAGGTTATGCAAAGTAATACTTAATACTGCTGAGTTTATGTTGTTAGTTATACTTAAAACTGTTGGGTATAATTAATACTATGACCATTGAGAAAATGGCTATGGCTTGTTTTTTTTTTGTTGCAGAAAAAGCAAAGAAAAGGAAAGCATGGTTTATAATTAGAGAAAATATGACGAGTATATTTTGTTAGCTAAAAGAGAATGAGAGAATAAGGTGAGAATAAAAAAAGAAAGAGTTGTGTGAAATAAAAACAGACAGAGTGATTTGGCGAGTAAAAGAATTGAGAGAAATTATGAGTTGAAAAATAGAAAGAGAGTTAAATATATTAAAAAAAGTGTTTGGAATGGAATTGGAGTTAATGCTAGTAACTCAAAGTTAATGCTGCTAGGCATAAACATACTACTACTAGTGGAAGTTAATGCTGCTAGGCATAAACTTACTACTGCTGTGAGTAAGTATAATGCATCAGGCATAACTTACTATAGCTGGTGAAAAAAAAGAAAGTTAATGCTGCCAGGCAAAACTTACTACTGTTGAGTTACTACTGCTGGGCAAATGTTAATGCTATTTCAATCAAGGGTTTCAATCAATCATTTAATCGATTTTAATCTTTCATATACTTCTCTAATCACAAACCCTAACTCAATTTCATCATTCATCATCAAAACCCAACATCAATGGCTACTCTAAAGTTTGCTGATTCACATAACATGGTTGCTTTCTTGTCTAAACCTGCTAAATGTGAAGGGTTTGAGCAGATAGTGATTTTCTGAAGCACACACCTATCATTATGCACTAACGTTTAAGTCCTATAATTTTATACTTTGTGATTGAGCAAGTTCAACAAGGCTACTTCAAGGAAAAACCATTAATGAGTAAGTAACAGTTACAAGCCTAATGGATGGAAAGAAGGTATCATAAACGATTCCACTATAAGAAGAGATCTTCAACTGAAAGATGCTAAAGGTGTTGATTGTCTACCCAATGTTGTAATTTTTAAACAACTTACACTAATGGGGTATAAAAACTTTCACAGAAGCTTACTTTCTATAAGGCATTCTATTCCCCACAATGGAAATTCCTTATTCATACTATTTTGCAATGCTTAAGTGCTAAGACAACTACATGGAATGAATTTAGTAGCACTATGGGCTTCTGCAATTATCTTGTTTACGCTCCAAACCATTGCCAGTTCAACTTTTCAAAGTATATTTTTAAAAGTATGGAAAAGAACTTAGATAATGTGGGAAATTTTTTGATGTATCCAGGTTTGTACAAGTATTTTTGAATAAACAAGTTGATGGGATGTCAAGCCATCATAGGATTTATGTTACACACTCTCACACAAAGAAGGTTTTTAGGAATATAAGAAGTAACACCCCCAAAATTGTGTCGGAAAATCGGAAATATGGGGTTGGGCAGTGTTACTTCCTAGATCAATAGCACAAGATATGAATAACGACCTCTATATAAGTCGTTTAAAATTTGATACATTGTATTAAATAAACTTGTTTGTTACAATAGCCGAAGCTTAAATTGTTCATCCATGAAAGTAAAGATTTTAAGACATAACAAATATTCCCAAAATGTAATGCATCCAAATCTTTATAGTAATGACTCCAAAATGGTGACCACCAATGTATCCTTGTTTCTCGTACCTTATTGACCTGAGAAAAACATGCTTTAAAACGACAACATAAAGTTGGTGAATTCACGAGGTTTAGTAAATGTAAAAAATAGGACCACAAGATTACCAAGTTAAGACATTGTAACAGACATACGAATATCTTAAAAGTATTACGAATTAGCACTAAGTCATGACACCGTCTAGCTCGACAAATATGTAAGCAATTTAATGCAACTAAAAGTGCCCCATGTAGATGTTTCAACCCGCAACTCCAAAAAGTTTCCACATGTTATACGTTCGATATTTTCAGTAACCTCTGAAACTGAAGAGACGCTAACTCACCCCGAACGCGGAAGTCAATCCCAAATAGATCTATTCATAACAAACGCGCTCGCTAACACGCAATTAGACAGTTCAAAGCGGAGAGGCAATAGTGGGTTTAGGTACTTTAGTGCCAAATCGTAAATGATTAAAGAGATCCTTGCGACCAAATGTAAAATGATGCCTGTTTCTCACCCATAAGTTTAAAAACAATATAATGTTATAAAAGCGTGTGCTATGAACTCACCGTAAGTGAATGAATGATTATCAAGATCAATAAGTGAAATCGCCTCGGTAATATTGAATGCAACCTAATTAATTATAATTCCCTTTCGCGAATGAGTATGAATGTACTACAGAAAAAATATACATCACATGTATGAATATAGCTACACCCACCACCTACTGATTTTTTATTAATTTTTAAAAAGTTAAAAACAATAAAATAACTCGACTTTATTAAATAAAAAGTATATAAACTAGTACTCTAAAAGAAAATATTATTTTTATTTTATAAACACATCGTTTGTAAAAATGTATGATTTAATATGATCATTTTTATTATTAAATTAATTGTATTTAATAAAAAGATGAAACAAAAATAAAAGTAATGCGTGCTAGTTTTAAAAACTTCATATCTTTATTCGTTTCGACTACCGATTAAAAACTTTTCTTATGTCCACGTCTCCTAATTAAAATAAGTTATCCAAATATCCTATTATAAAGATTTAACACCACTGATTACAGTAACTATTATTACTGTTCATCCAGTTTATATAAAACTAATTTTTAATAAAACTAGATTATATAACTTTGTATTAAATCATAATTTGTTCGTTATAGTTCTGTTTCTCGAGATCCTTATGTCTGTGGATTAGTATTAAGAAAATTTATCAAAATTAATTTATAAATTTAATCCCTGATGAACAGTAGTATTTACTATTCACAGCAGTTTATAAAAATTGTTTTTATAAAATTAATTATAGATAACTTGTAAAATACGTAACTAGTTCGTTATAATTCCGTTTTTCGAGTTCTTTTATGACCGTTTAAGTGTTCGAAATTTAATTAAATTTTATCAAAATATAGATTTTATTGAGCTTCTTTAACCTCTGGTTGAACAATAACTTTACTGTCAAAACAGTTATATAGAATTATTTTTTATAAAGAAATAATATAAAAAACTTGTAAATTTCCGTAACTTGGTCGTTATAATTCCGTTTTTCGAGTTCCTTACATGCTCACGATCCTTGTAAAGAGCACTATTTTTATAAAATATAAAATGTATGGTATTTAGTTCGAATCCCAACAGTAGGTATGAAGATAAAATTAGGGTTTTCAATTAAGTTAGTTTGTAATCATTATTGTTTAAAGACCTTGCACCATAATTTTTCCAATGTTGAACCGTATTATCAACATGAAATTAGTCGCCTCTAAATGTCCATGTCATTTGTCCATTATGAATCATCAAATCTTTATATAAACTTTAAAAATGAATCTAGTGTGGTGATTAACATACCAACAAGAATGTAACACAATAGAAAATTAATGAAAAACAATGAATAATTAAATAAACATATAGAAGAATGATGGGAATGATGAACACCAAGATGTAAACCCAAATCAAGCCTTCACAATTCAAACCTAATTATGTTATTCATCGATTAAATCCTTTGTTAAACCGAATCCCAGCTTCCCACACCTTAGAGTAGTCTTAGGTAGCCTTAGAATGAACACTTGAATGCTTGGAATGCCTTGGTTGCAAAATTAAAATGAAACCCTAAATGATATAAGTGTGCCGTGGGTTTTGAGTGAAATAGAGAGAGAGTTTGCTTTGATTTTTCTTGTAGGAATGCAAGAGTATAATATGAACCTAGGGATTTCTTTATATAGTGCAACCAAAACCCTAAACAAGCTTAATGAAACCATGGGTGTATGAATGGTTTAAAGGACAATGTTGTAAGTGCTCTCCTCCTCCCTAGGAGGAGGCCACGGTTTAAGGACACCAAAGGACAAGGGATTAGACAATTACTAGTAACTTGGGTCCAAGTACCACTTTGTGTAAGAAATCACATGTAAAGGAAAAGGGTTTAATGAAAGTGTTGTGTATTATTTCTTGTGTAAAAGCTCAAGTCCGGTTTTGAGATGATATAAGTGAGGAAAATAAATAAATTTTTGATATGGGTATAAGCTGGGTATTTTTTTTTTGGATTGTATAATGGTAAAGGGATCTTCACGGTAGACGCGAATGTAATTTTATACGAAACGTAAAGTGTTTTATGTAACCAACAAAAAATAAAATTATGAAATTTATAGTTAATTATCCTCCTAATAACAATAACACTTGCTTGATGTAAACTTTAATTCCGTTTGGTGTCCGTATACATTGAACTTTGAATTTTTAGTTTTACGCGATTTAAACTATAAGATAATAATTAAAAGACGACCGCAGAGTAAAACTCTAAAAAATAAATAATTGAATTATCAAAGTTGAAAATAAACCTAAAAAAATGAAGAAATGTTACAGTCTCCGCAACCCCTTTACGAGAGCCTTGTCCCAAGGCTCAAGATGCAACATTCTTCGAGGTGCGTTTTTTTTGTGAAGAGGTGCTGATACTTTTCCTTACTCAGAACTGATCTTCGCGTATCCCACTAGAACTCAAGACCTCGCTTGGAGTTCCATCAAACTTTGATGAAGGGAATATGACCTTCGCCTTAAGCTTCTTGATCACACGCACCAAGGATTGTCCACTGTACTCCAACATAAAGTAGACAGTTTAAACATCAATGTGAATTCAACTAACGGAACTGCCAACGTGCTCGTCATATAAACACTCCCTTTCATTAGATTGAGATACATGAAATTGCTATGAACCCTGCTTAACTTTGTGGTAGTTTCGAGTCTATAACAACGGTTACCCACTTTGGCCAACACCTTGAAGGTCCATATACCTCGGGTTTTAACTTTCCAATCCCTTCCCCGTTTTCCAAAATGTACGACCTTTCCAAGGTATACCTTAAACATAACACGATCACCACTTAAAAACTCTAGAGGCTTATTGACGCCTCACAACGCGGAACTCTTTTGCGATCACGAGCAGCTTGCATCCTCTGCTTAATCTGAAAAAAACTTCTCGTTTGTATTCATGAACAGAGTTCCGTGGCCGGTGAGCAGCATCTCCGACTTCAGCCCACACATACAGGTGACCGACACTTACGGCCATAAAGTGCCTCGATTTGACAGCTTAATACTGCATGGTAACTATTGATGTACTAGGAATTAAATCAGCTGTAAGGTGTCCTTTTCCAACATAATCCTAATGTCTAACACACAAGCGCGTACATATCTTCAAGAGTTTGTAAGGTTCTTTCTCTTGTCCATCATTCCTGGATTGTATCCAAACTCATAAACAGTCAGTACACATACTTTCTGAAAGTCCTCCAGAAGTTTGATGTAAATCGAGGTCAGATCACAAATGATTGAGACTGAGAAACCCAAGACTTATGAACCAACTTCTATCAAGAAAACATGTCTTTGCGATTTGTCAAGTCAGTTTCCCTCATTGGTAAAAAGTATGCAGACTTGGTGAGTTGTCTACAATTACCCATATGGTATCGTTTCCCACTTTGCGTTCCTGATTTGGTGACAAAGTCCATAGTGGAAATTTTTTCCCATTACCGATTGGGGAACGCAGGTTGTACCAGTAAGCCAGAAGTTTTTGTGTTCAGCTTTGACCTTTAAACACGTCAAACACTTGCTAACATAGGTGGCAATGTCAGCTTTCATGTTAGCACCACCCAGTATAGCACTTCATGTCCTGGTACATTTTATCGGAACCCGGGTGAACAGAATACTTCGACTTGTGAGACTCATGCATAATCAGAGTCCTTAGATCACCATAGCGCGGCAACCAACTCCTGTTGTTTAGACACAAAGTTCCGTCCGCACGCGGTTCCAACTTCTCCTTCCTGGGCTTTTCTGGGTCCTTCGAATTCTCAATCAACATACCTCCTACGTCTTCGGACTTGAGGTTTTTTGGTTTTCTTGCCTCAATCTGAGCCTCCAAAATCCGCTTGGGAAGGTCCAAACCGATAGTCATAACTAAGGCCCGAACCCGTAATGGCTTTATTCGTTCCTTTCTGCTCAATGCATCAGCCACTACATTTGCTTTTCCTGGGTGATAACGGATTTCGCAATCATAATCACTAAGCAATTCCAACCAACGGCGCTGTCTCATGTTTAATTCCTTTTGATCGAGGATGTGTTGTAAACTTTTGTGGTCAGTGAACACTGTACACTTTGTCCCGTACAGATAATGCCTCCAAATCTTTAAAGCGAACATTACTGTGCCTAACTCCAAATCATGAGTGGTGTAATTATTCTCATGGAGCTTTAGTTGTCGTGATGCATAAGCAATCACCTTTTCTCTCTGCATTAGCACCACGCCCAACCCTTTGATTGAAGCGTCGCAGTAAGCGATAATGTCTTCATTTCCTTTGGGTAACGCTAGAATCGGTGCACTATACAACTTCTGTTTTATCAACTGGAAAGCTGCCTCTGCCTTGTCACCCCAATCAAACTTGATCTTCTTTTGAGTGAGCTTGGTCATTGGCTTGGAGATCTTTGAGAATCCTTTAATGAATCTTCGGTAGTAGCATGCTAGGCCCAAAAATTGACGAATCTCCGTTGCAGACTTAGGAGATGCCCAATCTTTAACGGATTCAATCTTGGCAGGATCCACATGAATACCCTGACTGTCGATCACGTGACCAAGGAACTGTACTTTAGGGATCCAGAATTCGCATTTAGAGAATTTGGCATACAACTGTTCCTTCTTAAGCAACTCCAAGATTAACTTGAGGTGCTCTGCATGCTCTTGCTTGTTCTTCGAGTATATCAGAATATCATCAATAAAGACAATTACGAATTTATCCAGGTATGGTTTGCACACCCGATTCATGAGATCCATAAATACAGCAGGTGCATTAGTCAAACCAAACGGCATAACTTGAAACTCATAATGTCCATATCGAGTTCTGAATGCGGTCTTTGGAATATCTTCTTCACGAACCCTTAGTTGATGATAACCCGACCTCAGGTCGATCTTTGAGTAGATACTTGAACCTTGTAGTTGATCGAACAAATCATCAATCCTGGGAAGCGGATAACGGTTCTTTACCGTCAGCTTATTCAATTCCCGGTAGTCAATGCACATCCGGAATGATCCGTCTTTCTTCTTGACAAACAAGACCGGAGCTCCCCAAGGTGAGGAACTGGGTCTTATGAAGCCTTTGTCAGAAATTTCCTTCAGTTGATTCGACAATTCTTTCATCTCGGACGGTGCTAATTGATAAGGCGTTCGTGCTATAGGTGCAGCACCAGGTATCAAATCGATTCAAAATTTCACTTGTCGGGCTGGTAAAATACCCGGCAAGTCCTCAGGAATTACTTCGAGAAAATCTCGAATGATTGGTACGTCTTCAAGTTGCTTCCCTTTGAATTGTCTCCGACCTCCTTTATGGTAATATGTGCCAAAAAGACATGGCATCCTTTTAGCAAGTACCTTTAGGTTTTGGTACACGAGATGATGTTTAATCGGGACCTGTGTCCGTTGTCGCTTCCGTCACTACGAACAATTAATGTTTCATTTCCCCATGGAATACGAACGATCTTCTCGGCATAAGCTATCATGGCATGATATTTTGACAAGCAATCCATACCAATTATGACATTGAAACTACCAAGTTATATGGGCATTAGGTTGATGTTGAATGGATAATTTAGTAAATTCTATAATGGCGAGCGAATTTGATAGCGAATTGTCCTAGGTCGACTAGTGATGTGTCTCGGCTTTTCGGCTTAAGATTTGGTATAAGATGATGTCAACTTTATAGTAAGATGGAGTAAAGGTTTGCTTAGTTGCTATGGTTACTAATTTGATCTCCTAAAGTAAACGCGTTTTACGAATACGCACACAAAACTTTTTTTTTTCAAGGATGTAAGTAAAAATGGATTTATTGACAAATGTTACATGGTGACTACTCTCAGCATGGCATAGTCCTTCCTGGATTATACATAGGTAATCAGGCTATGTATATTTGAGGGCTAACGATGCGATGCTCATTTTTGTCAAAATTATGTTATGTATAAAGAAGTATCAAAGAGTTTTATAAAATGACAAAATGATTCACAAGTGGATGCAAGGTTGTTGATAGGATGACAATAAAATGGTTTGCGAGAAATCGTATGATGGTTTTCAAGACGGTAGCTAAATGACTTATGAGTTGATAATAAAATAATTTATGTGATGAGAAATGGTTTCATAAGGTAAGAACAAGATACTTCATAAAGTGGTAGTAACGTAGTTTTTAAGATGATTGCAAAATAGTATATAAGATGTCAAGAAGGTAATTTATAAGGTATTTGTGAAATGATTGAGAATAGTTTATAAAATGTTAGTTTATTGAACGATTGGTAAGATAATTTATCAACGATAGTAAGATGGTTTATAAAATGATAGTTTATCAATCGATAGCAAGGTAGTTTGTTAATGACATCGACTTTGTTTATGAGACAATACTAAAATTATTCATGAGGTGGTATCAAAATAAACTTCGAAGGAATCACGTGTCAGTTCATAATGTAATAGTAAGGAGTATATGTTGTGATAACAAATTGTTTACGAATCTATAACAAAATAGTTTTTTTTTTTGCCCATGAAACAGTTTATAAGAGACAACGAAGTAGTTTATTGTGTGACAGTGATACGTTTCATAAAATCATAATGTTTTAGTAAGCGGTTTGCATGGATAATAGAGAGTTGAAATAAAATTGACGAAGTTTTCATAATACCATAATTTGATAGATAATTGGGTTCATTGTTTCTTCCCACCAAAAGACTACATGTTTTCTTAATACTAAAAAAAATCTCCAATACAAGCTAGTACATAAATCATAAAGCAAGATATTTATGAGTGCTGTCCGAGCTGACTGGTCACGAGCTCCTTGAGTTTCCTAAAGTCCTCTCGGTCCTGACGCTGGGACTCTTGAACCGCAGCCAACTGCTGCTCAATCCTAACACGAGCATGTCTCTTACGGTTACGAGTAATCTTCTTGATTGCCTCCATAGTCTTAATCCTAGCACGCAATGAAGCATTTTCTGCCTCAGCAATGTCTGCCCTAAATCTTAGAGCCGTCAGCTCCTCCTGTATGGGCACTCCTAATAAATGCTCTTGTATGCCTCGTATAGCCTCCCCGTGTTGGGCTTGTGTCCTCACAATGGCCGTTGCAGGAAAAGCAACTGCAGCGACAGGCTCTAGGTGAATGATATCTACCCGGATATCGATCGGGTCCCCAAGATTCTCCTCAGCAGAGACGGGAATAGTGGATGCAACCATAACCTACACAAGCAAAAGTTTATATAAATCATCTTTATATGAAACCATGCAGGATGCGTGCACTATGAAAGGTACATACGATGTACGATGATGCATATAATACTTGCTTGATGTAAACTTTAATTTGTTTGATGTCCGTTTACATTGCACGTTGATTTTTAGTTTACGCGATTTAACTATATGATAATAATTAAAAGCGAACGCGTAAAACTCTAAAAATAAATAATGGAATTAATTAAAGTCGTAAATAACCTGAAAATAAGAAATGTTACAAAAGATGTCACAATACTGATATCGAGACGAAACATGCAGAACACAAATATGACCCGTAGCCACCAAATCACGTACAAGGTGAATGTTAAAACGCCTTTCTAAATAATAATAATAACAACAATTAAAAAAATGAATGTCAAACTCAATATGTTTCGTGTGTTGATGTTGAACAACATTAGATGATAGATTTACAACAGTCACATTGTCAGAATAGACAGTCATAGCAGACGAAAGCGGTGTATGAAGCTCACATAAAAGATTTTGTAAACAACATGTTTCAGCAACAACATTAGCAATACCCCAATACCCAAATTTAACAAGGGATCGAGAAAGCGTAAATTTACGCTTCGAATATAGGAGAGAATGTTGTTGCTAAGAAAAAACACAATAACCAGAAGTGGACCTGTGTGTAGTAATACCACTCGCCAAATCAGCATCCAAACAAGCAACCAAAGAGGATGTCGATGATGAATAAAGTTGTAAACCATAATATAATGTACCCCGAATATAGCATAAAATCCTCTTAAGAGTAGAAAAATGTAGCTCCCGAGGATCATGCATGAAAAGACAAGCCTGATGAACATCATAAGATATATCCGGGCGAGTAAATGTAAGATACTGAAGAGCACCCACAAGACTATGATATATTGTAGGATGAGAAATGGTATCACCATCAACAACAAGCTTGGAATCCATTTCAACAAGAACCATATTAGCACACTCAATAACCTTTGTAGCATACTTTGTTTGAGAGAGAAACATCCCAGAAGTATAACGAGTCATCAAAATGCCTAGAAAATAATTGAGAGCGGCAAAATAAGTCATGGGAAACTCCACATACAAAGAAGCAATAACCTGATGAAGAAAAGCTGGAGAAGATGCAATCAACACTATATCATCAACTTATAAAAGGAAGTAAGAAGTAGAAGAACCATGTCGATAAATAAAAGCAACGAGTCACTACGGCTGTGATGAAAATCAACACGAGCATCGTAAGCTGTAAACCTCTAAAACCAGTCCCGATGGGGTTGTTTAAGCCCATATAGTGATCCCTACAAAAGACAAACATTGTGGAAACTAGAAGTGGAGTTGAATAGTTTTACCGTTTTTTAAAATTAATACTTAGATTGTTTACTTATGTGAATTCAAAAGATATACACAAGTATATATGATAGCGATGTAATAAATCAATAGGTAAATACAGAATATAAATAAGTAAAGATAGGAAAGATCAAACCGATGACACAATGATTTATAGTGGTTCGGCTACGAAGCTCCTCTTCACCCTACTCCACTCCCCAAGTACCCAACTTGAGAATTTTCTTCACTATGTCAACAAGCTCCCTTTAGGCGGAGAAAACCGTACACGTCGCTTACACTTTTTTCCGGTACTAAGCTAAATACCGAGTGCTACTTCGAGATAGAACCAATCTAACACAATACGTATTTTAATGCCTAAAATACTAACCTATCATACACATATGATACATACAACACACAATACAAGAGATACAAGATAAAAGATTATCACAACCGTGATGACACAACTAGACCAATAACACTTGAAGCTTCACGTCTTCGTTAGTGTTCTTCACTAAAGAGTGGAATGAAATGATCACTTGTAATGGATTATGAAACAAGTATAATGATCAAAGAATATGAAAATGATAAAAGCTAGAGAGAAAAATATTTGTGAAGAGTTAAAATAAACATGAGGTTGGTTTTTTATATCCAACATTTGAAATTCAAAAGTCTGGTCCTAACTGCTACTATGGATCCAACGAATCCACCATAACCTGGACCGTCTTTGGTTTTGCTGATTCCAGTTTGCAGCTGGACAATTTTGTCTTTTGAGATGAACCCCAAATCTTTAACAAAGATTCTACGCACACTAAAAAATAGATTGTTTAGATTTTTTAGAAGGAAAATTTTTCTTACATAAATAAGAATAATTATCAGATTTGGGAAGATTTGAAAAGATTGTTTCCACTTATGGTTAATCTTATTCCTGTCCTTATTGTTTAATATAAATACTGATAAGTTATCATGTTTTTTTTACTTAAAATCCATTTGATGAAAAAGGTTTTACAAATGATTAATTTAAATGGCCATAGTAAATATTTATTTGATCATTAACTACGTTTAATAATGTCATATTCATACCTTAAGTGATTTGTCGTCAAGTAAACTTACGAATAAATAACTTGTTTACGTAAACTTTTACATAGTATGACATTATATTTGTTATTATCAAAACATGAAGATAATTAAATATAAATATCATTTTTACCGAAATAATTGATAACAATCTTCTCCTTTTTGATGAGACAAAATATAAACCATATGTATTAAAAGTTACTAAATAAGTATTTAGTGGTTGAGTTTACATATCTCCTCTCCCTCTTTGTTGAAGCAAAAAGTGTTCTAGTGGCACGGCTTGCAAGTCATATTTTGACGAAGGCTAAGTAACTTCGTGACGAATACAAAGTAAAAATAATGACAAATTATCAAATGCTCCCCCTCTGTGTATGCTCCCCCTTGCTTGGGACACCAAGGAATTGAGCTATAGAGACATGCTACAAAACAAAGTTATATAAGATATACATCATATTATATAATAAACAATAAACAACCACAATCATCACAACACAACAATTAAAATGTAATTCCATTATAAAGGAAATAACATAAAATTGGGCATTTACCCAAAACAACTAAAAAGCTAGAACTAGACTTAAAATAAAACAAGAAAAGAAAAGACAATAAAAAACTTCTAAATATTAGGGATAAAATATATTAATTTTCCCATATAATCCCAGGTGAGGAGAACACCAAGGTGTTAGTTCAGAAAGTATGTGGTTGGATGAAGATCCAAGGTGGTGTCGGATGTAGGAGAACATGTAGTTGACCTGGTCCCGAAGCATGTGGATTTCATACCCAATGGTACTACAACATTGACAAAACATGTTATGAAGGTGAGGCATGTTATTTGGATGTATGAAATCCAAGATGTTGTTTGGAGGGTTGGGAAAATCTTGATTTTCAAGATTTAGTGGTAAGGTTTGAGTGTTTTCTAGTTGAGTGCATTGTTGTTGATGTTAACAAACAATGGAGTTGGAGGTTGTGGATATTCAAATCCGAGTGGTGGATGTGAGAAATGAGGTGGTGGCAGATGCTTAAATCCGGGAGGAGGATGTGAGACACATGGTGGTAGCGAAGGATTTGAAGGGCCCGATGGCTAATTATCCACGGTTGACACATATGGGTCATGAGGTGATAAAATTTGTGATGGAAGTTCTTGAGGTTCAAGCTTCATTAGGATGATAAATCTTAGTTTAGGCTGAGGAGCAACATGTGTTGGTGTTGGTGACTCACTTGGAGATGATGAGAGGTTTGATAGGTGCTCCTACTAGAGGTGGATTTTGATGGTGCATTTGGTGGTGAAAGGGATTCTTTCTTGGATATGGAGATGGTGTTCTTTCCATTTTGGTTGTTCTCACTTGAGATTCATGTTAACATATGTAAAAACTTGACGAACTTAATCTTGCGGTTTTCTTTTGAATTGGTTATTTATTTTTGATAACTATCTTGGTGAGAACTAGTGAGGTGTATGATAGAAAGTTGCAATAAATGTGAAGGAAATTTAAGGTCCGAGGTGAGAAATATATGGTGGAAGTGTGTAATTGTTGATATGTTTTCCTTGGTTATATAAGCATGAATAATTCTAAGGTTTAGAAATACCCATATAGTAGATCCAAAGTAGCCATGATTAAAGATCAAGTAGAAAATGCCCTAAAATCAAGAAAATTTTTAAATTTTGGCGCCTGGCCTATGACCCACGACTACCAATAAACAATGGAATGATCTCCCATAGTGATCGTGATCCATGGAACCATAAATATGACCATAATCTGTTTTTGCAGCCAACACTCAAACCAAATAGCATGCAAACATCATAATTCGTAACTTGAACATTGACAAGTCAACATACATAATCTAATAATCCAACAAGTTATTATCCTAATATAACAGTCATAAATTAGTATACTGCCAGAACTAACTAATACTACCAGACTTAACTGTTATACTACCAGTATTAAGTCTGTTACAATCTATTTCCCAACACGGTTCAAGCACTTAAACATCCCTCTCTTCTCCTTTTGTTCATCGGTCAATTCCTCATTATCAGATAGTTCCTTGTAGAATTCCAAGAATGATGGTTTTTCGTGTTCATCGGATGATGAAGAGGAAGAATAGGATGATGGAGGATCCGCTCTTTTTTCCTTTGTCTTTGATAGTTTTCCTTGAAATATCCAAGGGATTCATTACACGTTTATGATATGTAAAGTTCAACTCGCCTATCATACTCATTTTAAACTCATCGTGCATGATTTTTGCAAAATCACCACATAAGTTTTGACACGCGGATCCAAATATAATGTCATCGACATATATTTGAACGATGATGAGATGTGATTTAAATTTCTTTGTGAAAAGAGTATTGTCAACCATTCCCATAGAATACTCGTGTTTTAGTAAAAATGATTTTAGTCTATCATACCAAGCCTTAGGAGCTTGCTTAAGACCGTTCAAAGCCTTTTTGAGTTTATAAACATAATTTGGAATTTCAAAATCAATAAAACTCGGAGGTTGAGCAACGTAAACCTCTTCGTTTATAAAACTGTTTAGAAAAGCACTTTTACGTTCATTTGATGTAATTTAAATTATTTACACAAGCAATGGCAAGAAGTATTCGAATAGACTCTAATCTAGCTAATGGTGCGTATTTTTCATCATAATCTATATCCTTCTTGTTTATTATACCCGTGTGCTACTAATCTAGCCTTATTCCTAGATATAACACCATTCTCATCTAACTTATTCCTGTATACCCATTTTGTTCCTATAACTGATTGATTCTTAGGTAGAGACACTAAACCTCAAACATCATTAGCTATAAATTAGTTTAGCTCCTCTTGCATAGCTACAACCCAACTTTCATCTCCTAATGCCTCATTGACATTCTTAGGTTCTATGGTCGAGATGAAACAAAAGAAATTACTTTGATTTTGGGCTTGTGATCGTAATGTTCTTTGATCAAGATTTCTCATGACTTGTCCTAATGGGTGATTTTTAGAATCTCTAATGTTAACGACCTCGTCAACTTTTATGGACTTATCTTCGATATTATTATTATTTACTACTTTAATATTATTTTCAATAGCTTCTTCTTCACCAACATCATCAACCAATGGTGATAATTTGGTAGGAGGAGGACTTTCATCGAATGTCACATTGAGTGATTCTTCGACTTTCAAGGTGTGTTTATTCAAGATAATATAAGCTTTGTTATTTTGAGAATATTCTAGAAAAACATCTTTGTATGACTTTGGGTCAAACTTGGTTAAATAATCTTTAGTCTTTAATATGAAGCACTTGCTTCCAAATACTTTGAAATATTCTAAAGAAGGTTTCCTACCTCTATATATTTCATAAGGGTTTTTTACTAGAATTGGTCGGATTAATATTCTATTAAGAATGTAAGTTGAAGTGTCAACGGCGTTGCATCAAAACTTTTGAGGTATGGATTGTTCATTTAACATAGTCCTAGACATCTCTTGTAATGTACGATTCTTTCTTTCAACTACCCCATTTGATTGTGGAGTACGAGGAGCCTAGAAATTGTGAGTAATGCCTTGTGCATCACATAAAGCTTTAAATTGTTCTTCGTTATCAAATTCCCGACCATGATCCATTCTAATAGCAACTATAGAACATCCTAGTTGATTTCGTATTTTCTTACTTAAAATTTCAAATTTCTCAAAAGCTTGGCTTTTGGTTTTCAAAATTTTTGTCCAAGTATATCTTGAATAATCATCTACTATTACTAAAGTATATAAGTTTCCGTTGTAACTCTTAGTAGCGGATGGACCAAATAAGTCCATATGCAAAAGTTATAAACATCTATTAGTAGAAACCATGTTTTTAGCTTTATGACTTGCATGGGCTTATTTTCTAATTTTGCAAGCATCTTAAAGATGTTTATCATATTTTTAGCTTAGGTAAATTACTAACTGTTGATCCTACTTCAATAGATTGAATTCCTTAAGCTTGTTTAAGGTTTAGTTATATTAGATAAATCTAATACAACTATAGTAGAAACTGTGTTTGAATGTATTAAAGATTATGCGGAATTTAATATTTAATATTAAGAAGAATTATCAATGAAACAGTGAATCAATGAACATACAATTCAACAAATAAGCTCCAATATTATTAATGATAATAATACGAATACTCTCAAAGTATTAGGGTTACAAAGACCTTGAAGCTATTAAAAGATTGATAAAAGATTAACAAAAGATATATATCAAACTCTATGCCCTAAGACCTCCTTTTATACACCAATGATCCCTAGTCAGCTTACAATACTTTCCTAAGTATCCATAATATTTTCTATAAACAACTAATACATATCATATAAGCAGTACTAACTAGCAGCATTAACTTGATATTCACTAGCAGTAGTAAACACTTAGCATATTTTCTTTGAAGTCTCTGAGCAGTACTAACTCCAGCTGAGCAGCATTAACACAAACATAAGCACCAGTAATTCTAACAGCATCAAGAAGACTTTTAATCCCAATAATTCTCCCCTAACCTTGATATTCTTCTTCAAAATCATCAAGTTTCTTCATTTAAAGCTTCATCAACACCAGGAGGATGCTTCCAAACACTTCTTTACTTCTTAAGATGTTTTATGATGAATTTAAGAAGCTGATAAGCCATTTCACTTTCATAATCAATTGTAAGCTTCTTTTCCAACATCATTGTAAAGGTGAACGTGGTGAAAGGGGTACTTCTTTCTACTAACATTAAATCTGCATTTCGTTGCATTCTAAGGAATTGTACTCCATGGGAGTCATACAAATTCCCAATCAACCACTTTGTAATCTTGTTGATTCCTCCATATTTTATCTTCTACATATGGTTCAAATATTGTTTTCAAATCACCTCATAACAACAAATCCAAGTCTTCCACTGGTCTTGTTGACTTATATTTAGCTTTTACCAACTTGTACAAATCTTCCAAATCTTCCCTGTTAAAACTTTTAAGCATATGACTAAAGATCATGTACATTTGAGACTTTCCATCAGCTCTCATTATTTGATAATAGCTTTTTCTTCCTTCTTTATGAATCTTCCAGCCAACAATACTTGGAGACTTAACAGCTAAAGGTATAGCATCAATTGTTACCTCTTCTTCATTTGGAATGATTTCCAAACACTGTTTAAGCTCTACTGTTTCTTTGTCATCTTCCACCTTTTGCTTCTTTGCATTCTCTTGTATCAGCTCTGTTCCTGCTCTCTTTTCTTTGCCTTCCACCAACTTTGTTCTAAAGTCTTCAAATGTATTTACCCTTTTGAATGCTCTGTCAAACATCTCTTGGATAGAATCAAACTCTTTCAACTTCAAATCATTAAGCTTGTATCATTCCATGTTCTTTAGGTAAGTACACATTATCTTTCTATGTTGAGCTTTTGTTAGTGGTTTGTTTCTTTTCTCTTCTGCTCTTTTAGCTGCAAAATGCTTTCTTCTTTTCTCTAAGAGTTATTGAAATAATGTAGCCTTTTCTTCAACAGATAACTCTTCTTGTTCTTGTGCTTGCAATCTTTCAGCCAATTGATGATCAACATCAATCTTTCCCTGTATATCATCCCATATTTCAACCAAGGCAATATTGGCATCTTTTTCTTCTTTAGCTTTCTCTCTTGCAAGTCTTTCTTCTTCATCAAATTCAGCTTGTAACTTTAAAGCAGCTACTTCATCATGCTTGATTTGATCTTTCTTCTTCATAGGCTTCACTAGTTCTATCAATACCCCTTTACCTTTGTCATGTGATTGTTGTGAAGATAGTTATGAAGATATTGTTGTTGTTGACTCACCCAGCTGTTGTATAACAACCCCTTTCACCTTGGGTTTTGTACTCTTCATTTCTATAAGTGCTTGAGTGAAAGTAATATCACCATCATCATCAGTAGTTGGTGTAGCAACACTAACAGTTGTTGCAACACTAGCAGTACTAACTACATTACCAGCAGCACTCATAACTTCAACTTCTTTAACAACATTAACTTCATCATTTTCCTTATTAGCAGCAACTTCTTGTTCTGCAACAAACATCTCCTCACCATCTAAAACATTCACATCAAGCATCTCTTCATCCACATTTTGAACACTAACCAGTGTAATTTCTTCATCTGCATCAATAGCATAAATCCTCCCTTGTTTGGATGCATCCTCACCCAAACTTTCTTCATTATCAAAGGATTCTACCCTAGCAATCAAACCAACTTTGTATAATCTCTTTAGCCTATAAGTTCTTGACCTATTTTTCATTTCAAGGTTCTTGACCCTCCTTTTCAAACTAACAATCTCATTATGTTGAGTGGTCTTTGTTTTCTCCAAATCAAGAACCCTGTTTTGTAAAGTGGTACATAGTGCCATCAATTCATCAAGTTTAAGTCTATCCTCATCACTTTGAATTGTGTTACCTCTTGCGAGCAGTGAATCATTAGAATGTTTAGATACATTCTCAAACCTAGTTTGAGTAATAGTATCCCCCAAGGTTTCTTGGCACCTATGACCACCACCTGAAGTAGTTCTTAGGGAACTAGATTCATTAGGTGTTGCCTTGGATTGGGTCTTATTTATCTTACCATTGTCCTGCTCTACTTCTAAGCTAGAAGCAGTAGTGACAGCCATCACCAAATTGTCACCCAACTCCTTATGGACAACCTCATCTGTAACATTTTCACTAGGATCACTAGGCTGAGGTACCTAAGTGTCCTTTCTTTTAGGCTTCCTAGGTTGTTATATCTTTTGAGGTTGATTTGATGATTGAATAATGGTAGGTGTGTGATGGGGATCAGTTGGAATTGCTAAACCTTCACCCAATTGTAATTGGTTTTGTACCACCATTGTTTGAAATAAAGGTGTTACTCTACCAGAAGAACATTTGCCTACCCTTTTCATATTTCCAAAACTCTTTTTAGTGTGAGAGGGTGCAATATAAATTCTCTTTGAGTTGGCAGCCCATCAAGTTGTTGATCCAAAAATATTTGCACAAACCTTAGATACATCAAAAATTTACCAAACAAATTCTCTAAGTTTCTAATCATACTTTCAAAAATGAATTTTTAAAAATTGAACTTCTGGTTTGTAGCTAAACAGATAATGGCAGATGCCATAGTACTACTAAATTCATTCCAGGTAGTAGTTTTTGGACTTAGACACTATAAAATAGTATGAATTAGAAATTTCCATTGTGGGGAAAAGAATGGTTTATAAAAAGTGAGTTTTTGTGAAATTTTCATGATATCATCTTCAAAATCATCAGTTTTCATCATTTAAGCTCATCAACACCAGAGGATGCTTTCCAAACCAACTTTGACATCCTAAGCTATTTTTAATGAAGATATATGAAGCTGAATAACCATTTCACTTCATAATCAATCCTTTAAGCTTCTTTTTGCAACATCATTACAAGTGTAATGGTGCAAGGGGATACATTTTTCTCTAACCAACCATATTAAAATATGACCATGTTGCACATCCCAAGGAATGTAACTCCACAGGAGCATACAACTTCCAACTCTAAACACATGATATCCTTGTTGATTTCCTCCATACTGGCACTTCTACATGTGGTTCAAACATTGTTTTCAAATTACCCCATAATAACAAATCTAAGTCTTCTACTGGTCTTGTTGACTATATTTAGCTTTTACCAACTTGTATAAATCTTCCAAATCTCCCCTGTCAAAACTTTTAAGCATTTGCCAAGAACATGTACATTTGAGACTTTCCATCAGCTCTCATTATTTGATAATATCTTTTTCTTCCTTCCTTATAAATCTTCCAGTCAACAATACTTGGAGACTTAACAACCTAAAGGTATATAAGCAACAATTGTTTACCCCGATCTTCTTCATCTAGAATGTATTTTCCAACACTGTTTAAGCTCTTTGTTTCTTGTCATCTTCCAACCTTTTTGCTTCTTGTAATCTCATATATCAGCTCCTGTTCCTCTACTCTTTTTCTTTGCCATCCACCACTCTTTTCTAATCTTCAAAAATGTGATTTAAACCTTTTGAATCTCTTCAAATCTCTTTGATAGAATCAAATCTTTCAACTTCAAATCATTGAGCTTGTACCCTTCCATTTCAATGAGGTAATTAACGGACATATCTTTTTTCTGTTGAGCTTTTTGTAGGTGTTTGTTATTCTTACTCTTCTGCACTTTTAAGCTGCAAAATGCTTTTTTTCATTTCTCTAAGAGTTTGTTGAAATAATGTACATTTTCTTCAATAGACAACTCGTCTGTTCTTATGCTTGCAATCTTTCAGACCAATTAGAAACAACATCAATCTTTGCCTCTATATCATCTCATGTTCAATTCATGGCAATGATTGGCTTCTTTTTTCTTTTTTACTTATCTCTTGCAAGTCTTTCATCTTCATCAATTCAGTTTGTAACTTTCAGCAACGTCTTCATCAAAACGATTTGATCTTTCTTTTCTTCATAGGCTTCACAGGTTCTTTCATCATTAATTCCTTTACCCTATTTCTTGTGGTGTTGTGAAGAAATGCTGATGCGTTGTTGTAGATTTACCTTGTCTCGTTGAAAAAGCAATCCCTTTCACCTTGTTTTGAAGTTTTAATGCTTCAAGAGCTTGAGCCAAAGTATTTCTTCAGTAGTTATGTAACAGATTGTTGCACATACAACAAGAGCAACATCAACTACTTCTTCAACAACAATTTTCTTTTGCCCTGCAACAAACACCTCTTCACCATTTAAAGCACCTACATAAAACATCTATTTATTAGCATCATCTTGAACACTAACTAGGGTAATTTCTTCATCTGCATCAATAGCATTAATCCTCCCCTGTTGGATCATCCTCACACCAGAAAATTTCTTCCATATTCCAAGAGATACCAATCCCTAGCTTGTCAAAAACCGAACTTAGTAAAATCACTTCAGCTTAAGAGTTCTTGACCTATTTTCCTTTTAAGCTTCCTTGACCCTCCTTTTTTCAACTAATAAACTTCATTATATTGAGAGGCTCATTGACTTCTTCATATCAAGAACTTGTTTTGTAAAGTGGTAATAACCTAGTGGCAATTAATTCCTCAATTTAATCTATCCTTATCACTTTGAAGTGTGATACCTCTTGCGAGCAGTGAATCAATAGAATGTTTTGATACATCTTAAACCTATTCGAGCAGTATATCCCTATGGTTTCTTGGCACATGGGACCACCACCTGAAGTAGTTTCTAAGGAACTAGATTCATTAGGTGTTGCCTTGGATCGGGTCTTAGTTATGTTACCACTGTCCTGCTCTGCTTCTAAGCTAGAAGCAGTAGTGGCAGCCCTCACCAAACTGTCACCCAACTCCTTATGGACAGCCTCATCTGCAACATTGTCACTAGGATCACTAGGCTGAGGTACCTGAGTGTCCTTTCTTTTAGGCTTCCTAGGTTTTTGTGTCTTTTGAGGTTGAGTTGATGATTGAATAATGGTGGGTGTGTGATGGGGATCAGTTGGATTTGTTGAACCTTCACCCAATTTTGATTGGTTTTGTACCACCATTGTTGGAAATAAAGGTGTTACTCTACCAGAAAAACCTTTGCCTACCCTTCTCATATTTCCAAATATCTTTTTAGTGTGAGAGGGTGCAATATAAATTCTCTTATGATTTGGCAGCCCATCAAGTTGTTGATCCAAAAACACTTGTACAAACCTTGGATACATTAAAAATTTGCCAGACAAATTATCCAAGTTTCTAATCATACTTTCAAAAATGTATTTTGAAAAGTTAAACTTCTGATTTGTAGCCAAACAGATAATTGCAGATGCCATAGTACTACTAAACTCATTCCATGCAGTAGTCTTTGAACTTAGACATTGTAGAATAGTATGAATCAGAAATTTCCATTGTGGGGAAAAGAATGGCTTATAGAAAGTTAGCTTTTGTGAAATTTTCTCATACCCCATCAGTGTAAGTTGTTTAAAGATGGTAGAATTTGGTAGACAATCAACACCTTCTGCATATTCTAGTTGAAGATCTCTTATAACAGTTGATTCATTGATGATTATCTTCTTGCCATCTACTAGGGCATGCAACTGTACTTCCCCATTGATAGTTTTGGCCTTGACAGCAGACCAGAACTGTTCGATACAAGAAATATATATTATGGGATTAACGGTTAGTGCATACTTTATAGGGTGTGCATTCAAAAAATCTACAATTTGTTCAAACCCATCACTCTCTTTGGGTTTAGACAAAAATACGACCATGTTATGAGTATCCGCAAACTTTAGATTTGCCATTTGTGTTGGGTTTTGATAATGGATGATAAAATTGAGTTAGGGTTTATAGTTAAAGAGTATTTGAAAGAGTAAAATTGATTAAAGAATCGATTGAAACCCTTAATCAAAGTATTTATGAAAATACCCTCAACAGCATTAACTTTCACCCAGCAGTAGTAAGTTATGCCTAGCAGCATTAACTTTGAGTCACCAGCATTAACTCCAATTCCATTCTAAACAGCTTTTCCATCATCAATTTAACACTTTTCTTTGCTTTTCCTGCAAAATGTTAGTCCAAAAACCAAGAAAACACAAGCCATAGCAATTTTCACAATTATCACAGTATTAATTATACCTAGCAGTATTAAGTATAACTAACAGTTGTAACTCAGTAGTATTAAGTATAACCAGCAGTACTAATTATACTTAACAGCAAAAACTTTTAATGACATGAATAACAGTACTAATTCATACAAAACTTTACAAAAACATAAAGAGATAAAAGACTTTAAAGATTCATCATTCCAATACTAACAATCAAATATTGAAATCTACTTACATCAAAAGCTTTTGTAAGCAAATCTACAACATTCTTGTCAGTATGGATTTTGACCATTTGAATCAATTTCTTTTCATTGCAATCTCTAATAAAAAAATGTCTGATCTCTATATGCTTTGTTTTTTAATGAAAAATAGGATTTTTAATTATGTAAATAGTACTGTTATTGTCAATAAAGATCTTGGTATGCATAAATTTGTACCCATAATCAAGTAGTTGATTCTGAATCCAAAGCACTTGTCCACAACAACTTGAAGTAGCCACATATTCAGCTTATGTTGTGGAATTTACAACCACTGTCTGTTTCTTGCACTGCCATGATATTAATCTACATCCAAGGAATTGACAACCTCCTGTTGTAGACTTCCTATCCAAGCTTGCTCCAGCATAATCACTATCAGTGTATGCAACCAAATCAAAAGGAGAATCTTTTGGATACCAAAGGCCCAATATTTGGTTGACCTTTTAAGTACCTAAAAAGCCTTTTTCACAGCATAAAGATGTGAAACCTTTGGATTGACTTGGTATCTAGCACAGGCACACACAACAAAAATGATGTCATGTCTTGAAGATGTAAGATACATCAATAAACCAATCATTGACCTATACATATGAACATCCACTTCTTCACCATCTTCATATTTGAGTAGCGGCTTTTGAGTTTACATTGATGTGCTTGCAGTCTAGACTTCTGTAAACCCAAATTTCTTTAAAATTTCATCAACATATTTATCTTGACTAATAAATATGCCATCCTTCTTCTGTTGTACTTGTAATCCCAAGAACAATGTAAGTTCTCCCATAGAGCTCATCTGAAATTTCTCATGCATCAACTTCTCAAATGCAATGCATAGCTCCTTCTTTGTTGAACCAAAGATGATATCATCCACATAGACTTGGACCACCAAAATATCACCTTTTTGCCTTTTGATGAATAAGGTCTTGTTAGTTTTCCCTCTTTGAAACTCATTGTCCAACAGATATGTTGACAAGGTTTCATACCAAGCTCTAGGAGCTTGATGTAGTCCATACAGTGCTTTTTCAACCTTGTATACTTTATCAGGAAAGTCTGGATCTTCAAATCCTGGTGGTTGACATACATACACCTCTTCTTCAATCTTCCCATAGAGAAAGCACTTTTTACATCCATTTGATACACCACAAAATCCTTAAATGAAGCATAAGCTAAAAATAGCCTAATTGCTTCCATTCTTGCAACAGGGGCAAAGACTTCATCATAGTCAATCCCTTCTTCTTGTGTGTACCCTTGAGTAACCAATCTTGCTTTATTACTTATCACAATTCCCCTTTCATCCTTTTTATTCCTGAAAACCCATTTAGAGCCTATAGCCCTTTTTCTAATTGGTAAATCCACTAAAGTCTAAACTTCTTGTAACTTGAATTGTAGAAGCTCTTCCTGCATATCCTCTATCCAACTTGGATCCTTCAATGCATGAATTACCTTTTTGGGTTCTTCCTGTGATAAAAAGTAAGCAAACAAGCAGTTTTGAAGGTCCTTATGGTTTGTTCTTTGTTGAATAGTACTAACAAACCCATGCTCCTCCAAATTTTTTGACATCCTTCTTGTTTGTGTAGCTAATTGCAAATCTCTAATCACTTGATCAAGAGGAATGGATCTTTAATGACTTCTTTGATATTTGAATAGGACAACTTAAAGTTTTTGTATCCATATTGTTCATGTCAGCCTCTATCAACCATCATCTTCATCATTCTTGAGAAGTCATAATTATGCTAACAATCTTTCAAAGCATGCATATTGGATCTAAGAAAGTAAATGCTTGTTTTTCCACCAACACATAACTTCATTTTGCTAAGGAGCATTAACATTGATAGTGCACTAACATTGTCACCTTCTCTTGATTATTAAATTCACTATCGTTTCTGGATCTTCATTAAAACTTCCTTTCCACCGTCATTTTGAAAGTTGGGATCCATCATCATGAGAACTCTTTGGATATCTTTGGAATATGGATGGATCAGCAGGTCCCAATAATGGTAGCAAAATGTAATCTTTGACAGGTTCTGTCTCCTTTCTAGCTTGTACCTTCATAATCACTTACTTTTGTACCTAGCAAAACCATAGACTGTGTACCTAGCAACAAATGGCCTCCTAATTCATTGTTCTGATAGTGCATCATATCAAATAGCCAATTAGGTCCACTATCAACATATTATATTTATTCACACAAACTAATATGCAAGTTTCTTCTACTATGCCTTGTTCTACTATGAATACACAAAAGGCTTACTATTAAAGAGTATCCAACAAAGAAACCTTCATTTCATCGCTTAACCATTAAATTTTTCCTAAGTGATCTATGGTATTGAGAATGGAAAACAGGACCCACAAATGTCCGTAAAACTTAAAGTTGGAGTGTTCATACCAAGAAAAATTCATATGAAGGTCTTGATAAGGAGCTAAACTTCAAACCCTCTATTTTGGCAATAACAAGCATTATTAACTACTTCTGCCCAAAAAGTAATTGGCAACTTAGAATCAGCTAGCATAGTCCTAGCAGCCTCAATTAGTGTCCTATTCCTGCTCTCAGCAACTCCATTTTGTTGAGGAGTTCTAGCTACACTGAATTGTCTCAAAATACCCTTCATCTTACAAAACTGATTCATTTCTTTGTTTTTGAATTCAGTTCCATTATCACACCTAATCACCTTAACCTTGTGATCTACTAGCCTTTTATATACAAGTTTAAAAAGACTTAAGAATGCCAAAATCTCCATCCTTGGTAGCTAAAAGAAACCTATATAAACCTACTCACTGGTACAAAAACTGGTATTGGTCACTCCAAAAATGTGTGACGATATACATATGGCCACACGTGTTTTTTTTGGTGTTTGTCACTAAAGATCCCGCCACTGTAGGTCACATACGGTCACGTTAGGGAGTTCGTGGCTATTTTCCCATTGAAAAAGAGTGACCGAAACCAAAATATGTGTGATAAAATAGGCACAAGATTTAGTTGGATGAATCAGTATTACTTGACCGAAACAATACTTTAAAGTCACAAAAAAAAAATTCACAATGGTTTTTTGAGAGTAACTATTGTTTCGTCCATTGAGCTAACTTAAAAAATATAATATATGTGAAATTTTGAGATGATTTATTCAAGTAAATGTTTATTTGTGTGACAAATTTCCCGTCCTGTTGCCACATGAATATAAAATAAATAGTGACGTTTGTGATGATTTAAGTCGCACATTCGTGTGTAGTTTTTTCGGATGTTAGTCACATACAATTTTAAAAAAATGGCCAAAAGTCTTAATAATGTGACCGATATGCTTTTTTTTCAAAAATCAAGTAAAAGTTGTATTTAATGTGACTATGTTCATTCCAATGTCCCACAGAATTGTATGTTATGTGTGGCCTTTTTGTAATATTTAGTCACACAAATCATGTAATTTTTATTTGTCAATACATTTTCACCAAAAGTGGCCAAAATGGTTAATACGTAGACCATGAAGTTATTAAAGTCGAAGTGACAGTGTAAGTTGTTTGACTATTCAACATCCAATGTGTCAGATGAATTTTTAGTATGTGTGACATTTTGGTATTATTTAAGTCACACATCAAATTAAAACCAAAGAGTGACCACAATAATATTGAAAACGTGAACCATATATGTTAGTGCCACTTTTAGTCACATATTAACAAATCAATAATATGTGTCATTATATATATATATATATATATATATATATATATATATATATAGTGGGATTTTCAATACAAAACCACTTTTTTGTACAAAACCTACAAAACCAATTAAGAACCGTTAGATCATCTAATCAATGGATGAGATCACTTGTTCCATTAATGTAATTATTGAAATCAAAAGGATTGGTAAATAAAGACATTTAAATCTGTTAAGGGTATTTTAGGAATTTTTAATATAATAAATTTCAAAACTGTCTCTACGTACCCTCTCCATTTAAGTAGGAGAAATTAAATTAGGTCAAACTTTCCTCCATTAAGTAGGAGAAATTAAATTAAGGTTCTAAACTTATCTCTACTCTTTCTCTATTATTTCATTCGCCTCCACTTTTCTCCTTGCCCACAACCATCTCCAGAAAAACCCACTAAAAGTCTAACAACACCATTAATCTTGCTTAGTGACCGGATCCGTATGCCTAGTCCCCGTTGGCCAAACGATTGTTAGACACATTTTCTTCCATCAGTCGGCCATGGTTCCTCCAAGGCTCCAATGCTCCCCACAAGTATTAAACAAATCTCATCAGATATTGGTTCATTGTTGGATTTTTTTTCGAAGGCTGGTGATGGTTGTGCTAGAGGAGGATGACGATTGCGAACCGGTTGTGGGCAAGGAGGCGAATCCACCATAACCGAACCCACCTGAACTTGAACCTGATTCGATTCCACAAGAACCAAACCCACTAGACGGATTTGTTGCATTTTATTACATATTAAAGGTTCCATTTAAATCCGGAAACGATGTGGTGGTTGTGCTAAAGCTGGACGACGGCGTCCGAATGTCGAATATGACGACGGCCGGATATCGAATCTACTATTTATCACTGATTTAAGGTTTGATTTTTTATTTAATATGGAATCTCGCTTCTGGTTTGATTTTGTGGATGACGAAGCCACGGATGGTGGTGATGGTGTTTGTCTTGTCCGAGAAGAAAGGGGGTAACGTGCTAACTGTTTATTGTTGTTCACCAATTACACATATCTAAAGTAACATATTACATTCGCATCTCTTTATTATTTTGGAATACAAATGATGGATTGCTTTTTACGGACTTGTCATGTTGTGAAAATAGCTAGTTTATAAATTGCTTAGTGACTCATAGGTGGTTTTTTAGAGTAAAAAATGGATAAAGCAAGATCTTGCTATACTATATCTGAATTCGTGAATATAATAATCATGTATGTTTCTCTTAATATGCAGTTAAAGTATCAGATGTCACGAAGAATCGCCGAGTGCATATATGTTTTTTGAAGTGGTGCATATATGTTCTAATTATATTGACCAAGAATCGCAACGTGCACATATGTTACTGGAAGTCTATTCATATAGTTCAAAAACATTGATGAGAAAGTGAAGCGTGCACGTATGTTTTACGAAAGGTGCTAACATTTTTTTTTGGATAACGAGCACATGAAAATTTTACAAGACACATGTTTTTGATGACGTGCACATTTATATTTAGCAAGACACAAATGTTCTCAATCGTGCATAAATAGTTCTCGAAGCCGTGCAAATTGTTCTTTAATCGTGACACAATGTTTTTTAAATTCTCTTGCACAACCTATTGTAATTTAATTTAATTTCATTTGATATCAAAAATTATGTATGTATTTAGGTTTTTGGCTTTGATATAAATTTAGAGTTTACATGTAATATGTTTTATGTTTTTGGTTATAAATTTAAAAGATTAAAAAATGTAAACCATAAAACCATAATGGCAATTACCATATAAAAATTATAAGTTGATGTCTAAACAATCTACGCAAGAAACATACGTAAATTTACAATATTTAAAAAAAAACACATATGCACCTTAATTTCTGAAAAATATTATATAACGTAAAAAAATATAAATTAAAAAAAAATTAATTCCAAAAAATAGAGGAAATAAAAAAAATGTATTTAAAATTAAAACATAAAAAAGAAAAATTAAAAATATGTGTTTTGACTATTATAATCCCTTTTGAATATAAAGAAAAACATTTAAAAATATTTACTACCTATCTATTGGTACCAACAGTGGTTCTTCTGATGGGTACCTGTACAAAAAAGTGGCTTGTTGTATTGAATGGTCCCCTATATATATTATATATAATTATATAATATAATATATAATATATATATATATATATATAAAATAATAATATATTTTAAAATTAAAAATAGTATATAGTATACTAAATAACAAAAAGCAATTTCAAATTGAATAAAACTCGAATTATATAACTGAACCAAATAAAAATTGTAATGTCATAATAACAAATTCTCGACTTAAACACAATCTATGAACATTTCTAAGTAGTTTGCATAAAGGAATATTATTTTTGTTTCTTAAAAAAATGCCAAGCTGCTACAAGTCTCTCACATCTGTCAGCGGAAGCTCGCATCCTACATCCACTATCAACGATCACCATCACCATGCCTACAACCACAACACAATGTACTACACAAACAATCATACCTTAAAAATAAAAATCGAAGCACCTGCAATAGCACAAACTTCTTTAACAGCACTAATAACTCGAAACATATAAAAACATATATATTAATTAGCCGCATAATTTCCCTTAATCCCAATAGCAGTATTAACAAAGAACCATCAGCACTAATATATAAGCAACATTAATAACTATGAACAGGCAACACTAATATCATATTGGCAGCATTAATGTTGAGCAGTATTAATATCATATTGGCAGCATTAATGTAATATCATACAAGTACAGAGATGAGAAGCAACTTATAGAGAAGTTGGAGTCTTTGGCGGGAAACTACTTTGTTTGACCTTGCCAAGTCAAATAGCACCAACTATCACTACTACAAAAAAGGCTAAAAAGAAACGGTAAAATGCTCTAAAAAGATCTTTATCCAACCGCTCTAATATACAACATATCAGACAACAAGTATACTTTACTGCAAAACTTATGAACTTACTATAAACAAGAAGGGAAACGTGAAGACAACTTGAGCAAAGCAATCAAACACATTGACCTCATAGTAAGATCCGAAGTATGTCGATTGATAGCAAGCTCTATAACATCCACTGCATCATTTTCTGTTTACCATGTGCAAGAATAGTTCAGGTTAACAAAAATTGGAGAGAATGTCGATTAAATAATAAGTCCATCGAAAATAATATAAGATAAGCAAAAATCTTGCCGTCAGCCGCCACTTAACCTGCTACACAACCCAACCCATTAGGCCACCACTATTAATATGTAAGTCAAAAATATTAACTTTTGATGAAATGGAAGTATGGAACAGGCCAGATATAAAAAAAGAAGTATATTAACTATGAAAATTATAATATGGAAAAGCTATTAAAATATTATACCTCACAAAGAACCTTGAGCATCTGATCAATGTACCAAAGCTTATCCGGGGAAAGCCTAGAAAAGAGTCGTATATGAAAACATAAAATTATCCAGCATAGTCAGGTCAAAAGTAATTAAAATATCACCACACCTAAGGTAATGTTTACATGATCATAAATTTAAACCATAGAGACATGGTGTCATAATGAGTATTGTAATTATCAAAGACAATTACACACTTAGTATACGAATTAACTCTTCACTTACTTTTCCACAATGGAGCAAATTTTGGCAGTAAGATCTCCTTTGAAGTCCTGGTCACTTACTTCCAAATAATCAATTAACCCCTTGGTCAAAGGTTCGACATTAGTCTCATTTATCAGAAGATACACAAGTTTAAGGGCTCTTTTACGGATTGAAGCATCTGAACCTGATAAAAAAGGATGCACTTTGTCAGATACCGTGTAATAAGGTTTTGTATATTCTGGAAAATGCTTAGTTATGTAGCTCACCTAGTGTAGCCAAAACTGTTACTAAAAATGGGCATTCCCTAAACTTGGTCATGACAGTTAATACATCAGAACCTTTAAATGAGTGAGAGCCAACTTCTTCTAAGACTTGAATAAAGCAAAGGTCGCACCAGCTTCTTCTAAGACTTGATGACAACATACAAAACCTGCACCATCAAAATGATAGTAGATAAAACATGCATCATCAAAATCAAGTTCGCCTACATTATTAAATTAAACAATCCCAAACACCTTGTTATCCATAATTATTAATTAGGGTACAACAGATAAGGAAAAAAAAAAAGCTTCACAATCATACGATAAAATGATTCACCAACAAGCAAGTAGGTTAATCTGTTTGTAACCAATAAATTATAATGGGAAATACTATAGGCAGTCCCTTTGGCTTTAGATGCAGTTGATGAACTCGGATGGTCGGGGTGCCACTGCCAGGGCAGTTACTTTTTTCACTGAAAACCTACGTTCACCTCTAACATCAGTTTGTAAGATCCCGTCAATTTATAAAAAACCATCGACGCCATAGAAACAACTATCATACCCAAATTAATCAATGATGAAAAAAAAAGATTCAACTTTGATTATTTCAACTTAAAACAATAAATAATTTACAAAATCAAACTAAAGATGCAAAAAGTGATCATAGTATACAAAAAGATAACAGCTTTGGTATGAGCTACTTACTGCTGCAGATGCATCACAACCAAGTTGCTCAACCTAATTGAGTTTCATATGAGCTACGTACGTTATGGAATTGAGTTTCTTGCATAAGATACAACCTAAATGAAGAGCATCTTGTAAATAGTAATAATGTCCTTACCTGTAGTCTAGCATAATACATGGACTTCCCCACCATTCCAAGTAGCAAATGAAAGCAGTGGAGATTACCTCTTAAGTAGTGGAGATTACCTGTTAAGTAGTTAGCACTCATCAATCCTAACTTTACATTTAAAATCCCTAGTATACAAATCCAACTACATGTGTTAGACATGGATTTAAAAAGTGAGAAAACAAAACAAGAACATATACATGATTCTTTTTTTTGTCTTTCCTTAAAAAATCCCCAACCCAGCCTTAATAGTTATTTCCTTCTCAAAAAAGATAACATCTTTTACCATAAGCTTAACCAAACACCTTAAATGTTCTTAATAGATTAAAAAAGCTATTATATATGCACTTAAAACAAGCTTACTGGAACAACTCCGAACATAAATCCAACACATATATAACAAGTGTCCCTTTGTTACTGAATAGTATATACAAATAACAAACATCAATTTACATACCATATTGTGAGGGCTATAAGCAGACCTCATGGAATAAGGTTCAAAACTTTCAAAATCAAAATTAAACAATTTCCAAATGGAAAGTACAAAGTTTACCTGCTTTTGTGTGATGTAGCAACTCTAACTGTTTTGTTGTTAGAAGTATGGTAGTTGGGTGGCTCTGTGAAGGTTAGGGTTTTATGAAAGGGAAAGGGTGAAACAAGAAAGCTAAAACAATTCCCTTAGTTGAATTAGTGATGATAAAAAATTTAGAGAAAGGTTAGGGTATAGTTTGGTGAGAGTGTGTTAGTGTTGTTAACATTATCTTCCTTCTCTTGATCATTACATTCACTTTCTTTTCTTGGATCTTCATCAGCCTTCTTTCCTTCATCAGTTAAAGGTTTTGATCTATCATCATGAGAACTCTTTGGATCTTGATAATATGGTAGATCAGCAGTCTATAATGGTAGCAAAATGTAATCTTTGACAGGTTCTATCTCCTTTCTAGCTTGACCTGCTTTATTACTTGCTTTTGTACCTGCAAAACCATTAGACTGTGTACCTGCAACAATTGGCTCATAATTTATTGTTCTTGTTAGTGCATCAATATCAAATAGCTAATCTGGTTCACTACCTACAACATTAGGTGTACTCTCACTAAACCTAATATGCAAGTTTTCTTCCACTATCCTTGTTCTACTATTGAATACTCTAAAGGCTTTACTATTCAAAGAGTATCCAACAAAGAAACCTTCTTCAGCCTTACTATCAAATTTGCCTAAGTGATCTATGGTATTAAGAATGGTAACAGGACACACAAATGGTCTCATAAAACTTAAAGTTGGAGTTCTACCATGAAAAAGTTCATATGGGGTCTTGTTATGAGGCTTAACTACTAATACTCTATTTTGCACATAGCAAGCAAGTATTGACTGCTTCTGCCCAAAAAGTAGTTGGCAACTTAGAATCAGCTAGCATAGTCCTAGCAGCCTCAATTAGTGTCCTATTTCTCCTCTCAGCAACTCCATTTTGTTGAGGTGTTCTAGCTATACTAAATTGTCACAAAATACCCTTCTTTTTACAAAATTAATTCATTTCTCTGTTTTTGAACTTAGTTCCATTATCACATCTAATCACCTTAACATTGTGATCTACTAGATTTTATATCCATGTATAAAGGACTTAAGAATGCCATTAGTTTCATCCTTAGTAGCTAGAAAGAAAACCCATGTAAACCTATTGTAATCATCTATTACAACTAGGCAATACATTTTCTTCATAAGGCTTTTTACAAATGTTGGACCAAACAAGTTCATATGCAACAAATGTAAAGGAAGACTGATTGAGTTCTCTGTTTTGGACTTACAAGAGGCTTCATGCTGCTTTCCATTTTGACAAGCAACACAGGTTTGATCATTTCCAAATAGTTTAGAAGGTAAACCTCTTACAAGATTTCCCTTAACCAATTTATTCATGGTTTTAAAATTTAAGTGACCCAGCCTTCTATGCCAAAGTTTAGATTCATCAGATGTGGCTTTTGCAAAAAGGCAAGTTAAACCTCCTTTAGGAACTATGTTCTTTAAATCAACACTATACATATTGTTCTTGTTGATCCCTTCTTGACAGATCTTACTTAGCTTGTTAAAGCTTAGTTATATTGGATAAATCCAAGATAACTATGGTAGAAACTAAGATTGAGAATATCACAAACTATGCGGAATCTAGTTTGCAATACTAAGAAGAACAATGAAACAATAAAAACAAGATCTTTACTAAACTTTCAATATATTAAATACTATTTTGAATTACAAAAAAGCTGTGAATACTAACTATGATTGCTATGCAAACTATGAATACTAATATGAAAACTGATGTGTAAAACTGATATCTAGATCTATGTATTAGGATTTCTTTTATACACCAAGGAAACCCTAATGGGCTTACAAAACGCGTCAAGTGATCATGCATATCTATTCCTAATATAACTCATGCATATCACTTTAGCAGTACTAACTATTTATACCAACAGTACTAACTACATAACTAACAGTACTAATAAACTGGCAGTACTAACACTTTGTATTAGCAGTACTAACTATTACATTAGCAGTACTAATGACTTAAACTATTTCTTCTAATCTTCAACAACAGTAGATTCTTCTATCGGCAATATTAACTTGAGACGCCTTTATTCCCAACAATCCTCCCCTAAACTTGATATTCATCTTGTTAATCATCAAGTTTCTTCCAATTAAATCATCTATGCTGAGAGGATGCTTCCAAACACTTTACTGTCTTGGTCTGTTTGCTAGTATAAAGATTTTCCTTAAAAGCTCATCTGCCATTATTGGATAATCTTTCTCAATCATCATGAAAATATCATGTCCTCTCTCTATAGACACATGATGAACAACACATGTATCATATAACCTCTATTTTAAAGGATCATGCATATACCTTTGAAGCTTCCATAGAATATCATTATCATCTAGTTCAAACAGCCTCTTCAACTCTACCTAAAGTTCTCTTTCTTTATCTTCAGTAGGTTCTGTTGAGTTGAATCTTTCATGAACTAGACTCTATAGTTTGACTAGATCATCCCTGTCAATATTCTTTAGCATATCTTCAAAGATCTGATATACCTCTGTGTGATTACCTACTCTGATGATCTTCTAATAGTTTCTTGAGTTTTTAGTGTAAACTTCCCAGTCAATGATTGGGTATTTGGTTTGTAGGGCTTCAACATGCATCCCTTCTTCTGGAACTATGATTATCATTTGACTTAACTGTTCTTGAGATAATTCATCTATTTTTTGTTCTTCAACTGTTTGCTCGTGAACTGATTTAGAGACTTCTTCAGTGTTCTGTCTTTTAGTAGGTTCTGCTTCAACATCCTAACCTTTTCTTTTTGATCCTGGAATTTCTAACTCAGAATCCATAGGCACAAACTCATGTACTTGATCTCATACTTTTTCAAATATTGGTCTGATGTCATCATAAGTCATTCCCTTGAAATTTCTCATCTTGTAACCTGCCTGATTACACAAGTATTTACACATATTTGTCCTTACTTCAGCTACAGATCTAGGTCTATTTAGTTGTGTATGATACCTTATCACAAAGGGATCACTCCAATCAATCACCTTAGTTGAATCAGCTTCAGTTACAACTCTTTGCTTCTCTTGTTCTTGTATAGCTCTGAGAATATTTTCTTGCAACTGTTTAGCTATTTCTTCATCCCTTTCAATTTATTGTCTTTTATCTTCATCAATCCTTTCTTGCTGTTCTTGCAGTCTAACAGCTTC
>BQNB010035410.1:3570-50887 GCA_026074375.1 Tanacetum coccineum | reverse complement strand
AGAACGAAGAACAATCTTCTAATGATAGATCAGCGGAATTGAATCAGTTTAACTATTCGTCGGTATGATTTGTAATCATATAGGGTAAATTTTTTTCCATCTTTTTGTCTGTTTTTCTTTCAGAAGTTAATGTAGTAATATTTGTCAATGGGGTTACTTTTTTACATAGTTGTTCTTCGTTCATTGTTGAAAATAACAAACTAACTTTGGTAACTGAAGTAAAACTATAGGATAATATGAGTAATGAGTGTAATCACCAAATGGTACACATTTTAGAGGGTGTTTGGATTAGCTCAATTATTCGAATGAGTGTATGGGCTTATTGTAAAACAATAAGCTCACAAAGTGTTTAGATATTGCTAAGTAGCAAAAGCTTATTAGCTTATCTGAGCTCAGATAAGCCCAATTTCATAAGACTATTTACACCAGCTTTCGTAAGTGTTCTTGGAAGTAGTCTTCCTACTTTCGGGTTTATCCCGGGTTAGGGGTGAGAACTGTTTACATTCTACCTCCTTTATATCCCGCCTCGGCGGAATTGAGTATGTTGTTGTTGTTGTTTCTAGCTTATTTAATTTGTGTTAGTTCTACTCTTGTGTAATCTTTTGTTTGCCAACATGTTTTTATATAATGTGTTTTGACACCACATTATCTCATATGCCTTGTTGAATGTTTGTTGGGTTCATTTGCAATCTAAGTGTCTAAATTCGACTATGTTGAGAACTAGTTAAGTCAACGGAAGCCGGTTTTGAGCAAAGAACTAGTTAAGCTCGTTAAAGCATAAGCTCAACCGGCCAATTGAACCGGTTTCTTAAACATTTGGCGCAAGATTAGCATGACATGCAATATGCCACACTTGTATATAACAGATGCTTTCATTGAGAATACCATAAAGACATGTAAAAAAGCAGTAGTAAAGCCGAGATACCTTCATAAAAGACGTTAAAGCAGTAACCAAAAAGACATCATTCAAAACCATGCACTTCAACATCCATAAAAGGAACATTAGGATTCGACAACCCATAATATTCGGAACATATATAAAAACACTAGCCTAATATAGTGATAGCTCACCACCAACACTGTGTAATAACTCGTTAACTAATGATGGATAGCCGAGAAGAAGTTGTTGTGGCTACAAAAGCAAGTCCATCAGCTAAAAAAGCTCTCTTGATTCTAAATTGTATTCTTTTATCAGTCGGAAACTGTGGCGGTCCATTGATCATGCGTCTCTACTTCATCCATGGTGGCAACCGTGTTTGGCTATCGGCTTTCCTCGAGACTGCTGGCTGGCCGTTTATTGTTGTCGTGCTTTTAATTTTGTATATTTATCGTCGTTGTTCAAAAGGCATATCCAGAGCTTCAACAACGACGACCGTGGTTTATATGAAACCACGTGTGTTTTTCGCGGCTGTGGTTATAGGTGTCTTGACCGGGCTTGACGACTACCTTTATGCATGTGGTGTGATACGTCTCCCAATCTCGACAACATTGTTAATTATCGCGTCCCAGCTTGCTTTTACAGCTTTCTTTGCGTTTTTGTTAGTGAAACAGAAGTTTACACCGTATACAGTCAATGCAGTCGTGCTTTTGACTGCTGGGGCGGCAGTGCTGGCATTGCATACCAGCAGTGACCGCCCCAACGGGGAGTCAAAAGCAGAATATTTCAAAGGGTTTTTGGGAGGGGGAAGGTAGGGGGGTAGAGTGGGTAAGGGGGAGAGTTAGGGGGGGGGTGTAGAGGGGAGTAGGGAAGGTAGGGAGTGAAGGGGCGGGGGGGGGTAGGAAGGAGGGGGTATTGGGGGGGGGTGGGGAGAGAATTAGGATGGGAGTGGTGGGGAGAGTGGGGGGGGGGGGGGTGGAGGAGGGGGGGTGATAAGGAGGAGGGTATACGCTGGTCTCTGGGATGGTGAGTTTAATTTCTGGTCTGGGGGGTGGTGGTTGGAGAGTGTGCGCGTGGGGCGGCGATGGTTTTGTTGTGAGTCTGCTTCCGTCGTTTTATGGTTGTTGTGGGCGTGCGGGGGTTGTTCGGGGGGGTGTGTGGGTTTTGTGTGATTTTTCTTTGGTACCTGCGGGATTTGTGTTATTGTCGTGTGGCCGTGGCGGCGTTGGCGTGTTTGGTTCGGGTGGCTTCCTGACTGGGTGCTTTGTTTCTGGCTTCTTTTGTCGATTTTTTTGGCTGTGGCTGTTGTGTTTGTTGTTTGGGCTGTTTTTTGGTGACGGCACCTGTTGCTCCGGTTCCTTGTCGGTAACCGGTCTTGTTATCTTTCTTTTCTGTTTCTGCCCCTGTTATTTTTTTTTTCGTTTGTCTTCTAGGAACGTTCTTTTGGATTTTTTATTATTGTTTACAGGGATTCCTTTTTTATTTTGCGTACGTTGGTTTCTCTTATTTTTCGCCTCTCTCCTAATTGGTTTTTTCTTCTTTCCGGTTTTCTTTTTTCCTTGTTACTACGTTTTTTTTTTGCTTCTTTTTCTATTTTTTTTTTGTTCTTTCGTTGTATCCTTTTATGTTTTTCGTACTTTTTTCCCTTGTGTTTTCGGAGCTTGGATTTCCCTCTTTTATTCTATTTTTTTTAGTTTTTTTCTGTTTTTTTTTTTCCTTGTTGGTATCATTTTTCTTTTGTTTTTATTTCGTTTTCGTCCTTTCTTTTTTGTGTTTGTTCTTTCTATTTCTAGGTTATTCAGATTTTTTATGACTTTTTTCTTCTTTTGTTTTTACGCTTCGTATTTTTCTGCTTTTCGCGTCTACGTATTTCGGGTTTTGAATATCTTTCTATTTTTTTTTTGATCTGTTTTTTTGTTTAATGTTAACGTTTTTTTCTTTTCCTTCTTCCTTTCTTTTTTTTTTTTTACATTCGTACTCTTTTGTTTTTGTTTTTAGTTTTTACTGTTTGGATGTGTTTTTTTCTGGTTTTATACAGCTTTGTACTATTCTCCTATCTTCATACTTTCTTTCTTCTGATTATTCTTGTGGGTCGTCCTGTTGTTTTGAAGTCTTCTGTGTTTTGTTTTCTTTTTTTCATCTTTTTTCGTTTTTTTACTTCCTTTTTCGAATCTTTCTTTACTCTGCTAACTTTTTTTTGTTTATTTGGTTTCTCGTCTTTTCTTTTCTTAATTTTTGTTCTTCTTTTTTCTTGTTCAGTTATTTAGTTTTTACTTTTCCTGTATTTATTTTTTTTGTCTTTCGTCCTTCTATATGTTCGTTCCTTTTTCTTTGCTATGCGCGTTTTTTCTTTTACTCTTCGCTTCTTTTTTTTTTTGTTTTTTTTCTTTTGCTCCTTTTTGTTACCGTTGGCATTTTTTGCCCGTTCTTTTCTTTTAGCTCCGTTTATTCTTCTTTCATTTTTTGCCTTGTTTGTCTTACTCAATAATCGTGGTTGGTACGCTATTGCTTTACTTTCTTTTATTACTTTTTTTTTTTTTTGCTCTGCCGTCCTATTTTTTGATTTCTCCTGTCCCTCCTTTCTACCACTGTCTTCTGTGATTGTTTTTAAATTTTTTTTTCTTCTTTTCTTCCTTTCTGTTTCTTTTTGTACTCTTTTTTTATTCTTTTTTACCCTTTTTTTGTTTTGTTTTTTTCTTTTTTGTACTTATCGTTTCTGTTTTTTTTTTTGCTTCCTCTTGTTTCCTTACATTTCTTCTTCCCTTCCCTGTTTTCCTTATTTTTATTTCTTTTTATTTCTTCGTTTTGCTTTTCTTTTTTTTTATTATGCTTTGTCTTTTCCTTATTGTTCGTCTTTTCTTTTTTTTCTCTTCCTGATTGTTCCGTTATTTTTTGTTTCTTTATTTTTCTATTGTCCTGTTTTTGTTTTTTTCCCTTATTTTTTTTTTTCTTCTTCTCTCTTTCTTTTTACTTCTTTCTATATTCTTCGTTAACCTCTTTTTTTTCTTGTTTCCCCTTTGTATTTTCTTATTTTAACTTATTCTTATTGTTTTTGTCTTCTTAAATCTTTCTCTATCCCTTCCTGTCTTTTTTTCTTATCTTATCTGTCTTCTGTTTTTCTTTCTAATTTTTTTTTTTTTCCTTATTCTATTCCTTCTTCTGTTTGCCTTTTCTTTGATCTTCCTGGTGGCCGTTTTTTTTATCTTTTGGTCTCAGCTTTCTTTCTTGTTCTTTTTTGTTATTTTTTCCTTTTTCTGTTTTCTTTCTTTTTTGTTCGTTTCTTCTTTCTATACCCCTGTTTTCCTAATGGTCGTACTATTATTTTGTTTCTTTGTTTCCTTGGTCTTTTCGTTTCTTCTGTTTTTTCTCTTCTCTTTCTCTTCTGTTTCCGTGCCCTCCTTTTGTACTTCCCCTCATTTTTTACGTTCTTCTATTTTTCTTATTTTCGTTGTTTTTTTTTATTTCCATTGAATTCCATTTTCCTTTATTTTTTCCTTGTACTTTTCTTTATTCTTCCTGCCCTTCTTCGCTCCTTGTCGTTACTTTCTTTTTTCGCTTCTCCCCTACTCTTTCTTTTTTTTTGTTACGTCTTTATTTTATCCTTCTACTTTTTTTTCTTGTTTTTCTTCTCGTTTTGTTCTTTCGTACTCTCGTTTCCTATTTCTTTTTTCCCTCTTTTGTTATTTATTTCTTTCCTCCTACTCATCTGTCTACCTTTTTTGTTCCCTCTGTTCTTTTTTTTCTTTTTTTGTCTGGATTCCTGCTTGTGTTTTTCTTTTCCGCTTACCTACTATACCTGCTCTTTTTTCCTTCCCATTTTGATTTTTTTGTTATGTGTGCTTATTTTCCTCTCTTTTTTACAGTTTTTCCTTCTGCCGTACTTTTTTTTGTTCCTCCTTGTCCCTCTTTCTTTTCAGCTTTGGTTTTTTTGTTAGTACTCACTGGCTTGTTTACTGTCTTCTTTTTACGTTCTTTTTCTTTGCCTTGGCGGTATACCCCTCTTCTTTTTTTTTCTTTTTTTTCTCTCCCCTTCTTCTTTTTTTCTGTTTTTCCTGTTTTCTATCTCTTTCTTTCTTTTCGTCTGTTTCTCCCTCACCCCCTTTTCTCTTTTTTTTCTTTCCCCCTTTTTATTCTCCTTCTTTTTCTTTCTCTTGTTGTTCTTCTTTTTTTTTTTTTTTTCCTTCGTCCCTATTTTTTAAACTTTATACCCGCTTTTTTTTCGGTCCTACTTTTCTTCTTTCTCTTTTCCTCAGCTTCTTCTCCCTTTTTCTTTTTCTTGTTTTTTCTTCTCTTTCTTTGTTTTCTTGCTTTCTTTAGTTATTTTGCTATACCCTTTTGTTTTTATCTTTTTCTTTTTACTTTCTTCTTTTTTTGTTTTGTACTCTTCTTTCCTTTTGTTTCTGTTTCTTCGCTTTTGTACTTTTTTTTTTTTTCTCTCCTCTTTTCCTCCTGTCCTCACCTTTCTTTTTTCTCTTCCTTTTTTTTTTCTTGAACCATTTTATTTCACTTTTCTTTTTTTTTTATTTTCTTTTGTTTTTTTCCCTTCTTTGTTTCTCCTTTCTCCCTTTTTTTTTTGTTTGTTTGCTTTCTCTTTTGCTACTTTCCCTTTTCCTTCTTCTCTTACCTTCTCTTCCTCTTCTTTCTTTCTACGTTCCGTCTTCCTCTTTTCTTCCTCCTTTCCTGTTAGCTTTTTTTCTCTGTGTTTTCCGTTTTCTAGCTTCTTTCCTTACCCTCTTCATTTTCTTTTCACTTTTTTCTTACTTTTCTCCCTGTCCTGTTGTTTTCACTTTTTTTCCTTCCCTTTATCTCCTTTTCCTTCCTTTTCTTTGCTCCTATCTTTTCTTGTCTTTTTTTCTTTTTTTTTTTCTTTTTTTTTTCTTTGTCCTCTTTTCCTCTTTTTTCTTTTTTTGTTTTTCCGTTTGCTCTTCTATTTATTTTTTCTTTCCGATTTTACGTCTTTTTCTTGTTTCTTCTTTCTTGCTGTTTTTCCTACTCCTTTCCTTCCGTTACGCGCCTTTTTTCTTTTCCTCTCTCTGTTTACTTTTTTTTTTTTTCTCCCTTTTTCTTATTGCACGTTCTTTTTATTTGTTCGTTATCCTGTTTTCTGCGGCTTTTCTTGTTTTTCGATGTCTAGCCGTCCTTGTTTCTCCATTATTCTTTTTTCCTTTTTCTTCCTTACTTTCTTTGTCCTTGTTTCTTTCATTTTTGTATTTTCTCATTTCTTTTCATTCTACTTTTTTTTGTCTTTTTCTTTTTATATTTTTTTACCTCATCCGCCTTCTTCTTTTTACTTATGTTTTCGTCTTTTGCTTTTTGACTGTTTTTTTTCTTGTCTTTTTGTTTTTTTCTCCCTCTACTTGTTTATACTCTACCCTCTATTCCTTGTTTCTCTCCTTCTTTTTTGTTTTATTTCTTTTCTTTTTCTCTTTTTCGTACCTGATCTTTTTTTCTCATTTGCTCCTTTTTTCTTATTTCCTTTTTCTTTTGTCTTTTTTTTCTTTTTATGTTTTATTCTTTTCTTGTTTGTTATTTTTTTTTTTTTTTATATTCTTCTTTGCTTCCCTTTTTTACGTCTCTTGTACTCTCCTCGTTCCTACACCTTTCTTACTTTTGTTGTTACTCTATTTATTTATTTTCGTACTGCGTGTTCTTTTTTTTCTTTTGTTCTCTCTAATCAATCGTTTACCTCCCTTTTTTTCTCTTCTTGTCTTCGTTGTTTTTTTCTCTGTTTTATTTTTTAACCCTTCTTTCCTCCTTTTTTTGTTTTTTGTGCTGGTCCCTTTCTGTTCCTTTGTCTTTTTGCTTTCCTTTCTTTTGCTTTGTCGTTCCTTTTTTATCCTTTTTGTTTGCCTGTTTACCTGCCTTCTTCTTTAGTTCTTCCTTTTCTGTTTTCTGCTTTTTTTTTTGACGGTTTTTTTGTTTATTTTGTGTCCGTTTTTTTTTCTCTTTGTTTTTCTTTTCTTGTGCTACGTCTTCTTTGTTTTATTTTTCACTTGTTTTTTTTCTGTTGCGCCCGCGTTCTACTTTTTTTTTTTGTTGTTTTGTTTTTTCTTTCTTGTCCCTTTTTCTTTTATTGTATCTCCTCGGTCCGTTTTCTTATTTTTTTTTTTTTTTTTTTTTTGTTTCTTTTTTTTTTTTTTTTTTTCGCTCCTTTTTTTTTCTCATTTGTCTCCTCTTTTTGGTCCTTTCTTTCCTATCTTTTTTTCTCTTCTTTTTCTTCTTTTTTGTTACTTTTTTCCTTTGCCCTTTCTCTACGTCTCTTACTTACCTTTTTTTTTTTGTCTTTTTTTCTATTTTCTTTCCGTCGCGCACTTTTTTTTTCTCTTTCCTTTAGTTTTCTTTTTCTTTTTCTTTTTTTTTGTATTTCGTGTTTTTTTTTTTCTGTACTGTTTACTTTTTTTAGCTTTTTTCTTTTTTATTCTTCTTTTTTCTTTCTTTCTTTTTGTTTTTTAATTTGTTTCCCTCTATTTTTGTTGTTTTTTTTTTTTCTCTTTTTTTTATGTTTTTTTTTGTTTATTTTTTGTCTGTTTCTTGTCCTTTTTCCCCTTCCTTTCTTAGCTTTTCTTTTTTCTTTTCTTTTGTCTCTTTTGTTTTTTCTTTTACTTTTTTTGCTTTACTTTTTCTTTTTTTGTTTTTTTTTCCTTCTTTTCCTAGCTTGTCATTTTCCTTCCTTGTTCTTTTTTCTCTTCTTTTTGACTTCTGACTGTCCTTCCCGCTTGAGGTTTGTACTTCCTTCTTACTCTTTTTATTCGTTCTTTTCTTTCATTTTGTTTTCTCTTTTGTTTTTTTTGCTTCCTTTCTCTCTGTTGCCATTTTTCTTCTCTTCTTTTCGTCTTGTTTTTGGCTTGTTCTTTTTTCTTTTTCTTCCTTCTTTTATTCTTTTTATTTGTCTTTCTATTCTCCTTTTTTTTGTTTTTCTCTTCTTCTTTTTTCTTTTTCCTTCTTATTCTTTTCTTTTCCTTCGTTTTTCTTATTTTTCTTTCGTTTTCTGTTTCCCTATTTTCCCCGTTTTTTTCTTTTTTTTTGTTTCTTTCCCTTCCTTTTTTTTTTCTCTACTTTGTCCCTCGCCTTTTCTTGTGTTTTTTCTCTTTCCTTTTCTTTTTTTTCCTTTTCTTTTCTCCCCCTCCCCCTTCTACTTGTTCTTTCGTCTTTTTTTGTCTTTTTTTCTTTGTGTTCTATTCTTTTCTACCCCCCCCCCCAAACCCCCACCCTACACTCTTCTTTCCCCTTTATTCTACTTTTCTAGCAGTCTCTTTCTTATTTTCTCTCTTTGTTCTGTATTTCCTTCCTTTTCAGTTGGATCTTTCTTTTTTTTTTTCTTTTTTCCTTCTTCTCTTTTTTGATCTGCTTTCTATTCTTATCCTGTCTACCTCCCTCGCTTCCCCCTGTATCTACTGTTTTTTTTTTTACTTCTTTTTTTCTTTACTTTTCTTTCTCTTTTTCTTTTATTCTTTATTTTTTACTCCCTTTCCTGTTGTGTCTCGTTTTTGCCTTATCCTTTTGTTCTCTTCCCTTTTTTTCCTTTCTGTTTTCCCTTCCTTCTCTTTTTGTACTTTTTCATCTTACCCTTTTTTCTTGGTGTTCTTTTGCTCTTTTTCTTTATCCTTTTCTTCCTTTACTTATTGTTTTTTTGTTCCTTTCTGTTTCTCTTTTTGTATTTCTCTTTTACTTTATGTTTTCATTATCCTTCTTTATTTTTTTGATTTTAGGCTCCCTTTTTGGCACCTTTTTTGTTCTTTTTCTTTTCCTTTGTTTTCTCCTTCTTTTGTTTTTTCTTCCTCTGTTTTCTGTTTTTTACTCTCTTTTTGTTCTTGCTTTTTTTTTTCCTTCAGGTTTTTTCCTCCTTTTCCGTCTTTCGTTCGTTGTTTTTGCTTTTTTTTTTTGTTGATGTTTTTTCCTCTTGTTTAGTTTTTTATTTTTCTTTCTTTATATTTCTCTTCCTTTTTTTACTTTTTTTTCTCCTATTCTTTTCTTTTTTTTTCCTCTTTTCTTATTTCTTCCTTTTTTTTTATCTTTTTTTTCTCTTTTACCTTTTTTTCTTCCCTATTTTCGACGCTTTGTTTTTCTTTTTCTTTTCTGTTTTTACTTTGGTCTATCTAACGCTATATTCCTATGGTTTCCTTTCTGTGTTCTTTTTTTTATACTTTTCCTTTTTTCTTAGTTTCCTCTTGTTTTCTCCTTTTTTCTTTATTTTCTTTATTGACTTTATTTTCACTTGCGTCTTATGTTTCTCCTTTTCTGCTTTTTCTCATTTTTTTCCGTTTTCTTCCTTTATCTTTTAACGTGTCCCACTCCTTTTCTTTTGTCTTTTCCTTTTTTCTTCTCTTTTTAACTATTCTTTTGTTTTTTTTTTGTGTTTTTCTTACCTTTTTGCCTTGCCTTTACTTCTTTTTTGTCTCGCCTATTTTTTTGTTCCTCCCCCTCTTTTTACTTCTTTTGGTCCTTGTAGCTTTTTTTCTTTTTGTTTTTTTTATTTTTTTTTTGTAGTTCGTTTGTGATGTTTGTTTTTTATCTCTTTTTCTCTTTTTTTTTTTCCTTTCCTTTTACTCTCTTCTTCTTTGATTATTTTTTTTTTATCTTGTCTTTTTGATTTTATGTCTATTTCTTTTCATTCTGTCCTTTATTGTCCTTTTTGTATTTTTTCTTTCTTCTATTCTTTTACTGTCCTTTTTATTTCCATTTTCCTCTATTTTACTTCGTTCTTTTTCGGTTTTAACTTTTGCCTTTTTTCATTTTGTTTCTTTTCTCTTTTCGACATTTACTTGTACTTGCTTGGTGTTTCTTTTTCTCCTCTTATCTTCTTTAATTTTCCCTACTCCAGTTTAGAGTATTTATTACTTCTTTTTTCTATACCCCCCTTATCCTTCTGTCCTTTGTATTTCTTTTAACTTCTATCTTTTTCTACCTTTTTTTTCTCTTTTTTTTTTTTTTCCTTTCATCTGTGCTTAACTTTTCTGCCTTTTTTCCTTTTTCTTTTCCTTTTCTCCTTACTCCTTTTGCTTTAACCTTTTTCCTTTCTCCTTACTTTACTACCTCCTTTTTTATTTCTTCCTCGATTTTCTTTCCGTCTTTTTTATTTTTTTTTTTTTTTTCTTTCTTTTCCCCTTTTTTCTTTGCTTGGTTTCTGAGTTCTTCCTCTTTCTTTTACCTTTGTTTTTTTTACGGCTTTTCTTTGTTATTTACTTGCTTTTCTTACCCTCCGTTGTTTTGGGCTTCATTCGCTTTTTTTCTTTCTATTTTCTGTCTTTTTTTTTTTTTTCTTTGTTTCACTTTTTTACTTCTTTTTTGCTTATATTTTCTTTATTTCTTTTTGATTAATTTTTTTCTTCTTCTTTACTTTGTTTCCTTCTTTACTTTCTTTTTTCTTCTGTTTTCCCTTCGTTCCTTGCCCCCCCCCTCCTTCTTGCCGCGTTTCATTGTCTTTCTCTTACCTTTTCGTTTCTATTCTTATCCTTGATGGTCTTTCTTTCTGTTTTTGCCATATTTTTCTCTCTTTACGTCTCTTTCCTGTTTTTTTGTTTTTGTTTGTTATTGTTTTTTTTATTTTTTGTTTTTTCGTTTTTTTCTCGTGTTTTCTATTCCTTTTTTTGTTTCTTTCACTCGTCTTTTCTTTTTTTTTCCTCTTTTTTTTGTTTTTTCGTTCTGTTTTTTTTTTGCTCGTACTATCTTTATCTTCTTTTTTGTTTTCTTGCTTTCTTTTTGTTTTTGTTTGTGATCATTTGTTGTTTCTTTTTATTGTTTTCTAGTTTTTTTCGCTTTTTTCTTCAGTTTGCTTTTTATCTAATTTTATTCTCACTTGTTTTTTCTTTACAGATTTCTTTTTTTTCACTGCTTTATTTTTCTTTATACTTGTTTACATTCCCTTTGTCTCTCCTTTTTTTTTTCTTTTTTTTTCTTTTTTCTTTCTCTTTTTTTAACTTCCCTTCTTCTTTTCTCTCTAGCACGTCTTTTTTTTTTTTCCCGGTCTCCTTCTTTTTTTGCTGTTTTCTTTTCGTTTTTTTGCACCTCTTTTTTTCTCTCTCTTTTCTCCTTTTCTTTTTTATTCTCTTTCCTTTATTCTTTCTTTCTCTTATTCCTTTTTCTTCTCTCTCTTTTGTTATTTCGTTTTCTCTTTTTTCTACTCTTCTCTTTTTTGCTTCTTCCCTTTTTTTCTTTCTTTTTTTCCAGATCCCCTTCGTTTATTTTCTTTTTCCTTTTCTCTTTCTTCCTTTTCCTTTCTTTCCTTACCTTTTTTTTTTCCCTTTTTCATTCCTGTTTGCCTCTCTTTTTTTTTTTCTAACTTTTGTTTTTTTCTGTTTATTTACTTTTTTTCACCTTTCCTTTTTGTCTTCTTTTTTACCCGTGTCTCTTTTTTTGTTTTTCTTCTGTATCTTTTTTTTGTTTTTTTTTGTTTCGTCTTATTTTGTTCTTTTTTTTGTTTTCTGCTTCCTCCTAGTTTTTCATTTGTGTTTATTGTTTGTCCTCCTTTTGTTATCTCTTTTCTTCTTTTTTTACTTTTTTATTATCTTTTCTTCTCTCTTTGTCTGTCTTCTTCTTTTACTTTTATTCTTTACCTCAACTTTTTACCTTTTTCTTCTCCTTTCTTATTTGCTTTTTTCTTTTACTTTGTTATGTTCATTTATATCCTGTTTATCCCCTTTGTTTTTACTTTCCGTACTTTCCTGTTTCTTTTTTCCTGTTTCCTTTCTTTTTTTTTTCTCTCTCTACCTTTGTTACTATTTTTTTTGTTGTTACTCTCGTTTTTTTTTTTTGTTGTTGTTCTTCTTTTACCCGGGTGTTGTTCTTTTTTTAGTTGCTACCGTTCTTCTTTTTTTTTTTTTTTTCGTCTTTCTCTTTTTCCTTCTTATTTCTCTGCTTTCTTTTCTTTTCCAGAGTACTTTCTCTCTTTTTGCTTTGTCTGTTCTGTGGCTTCTTACTTTTCTCGTCTTTTTATTTTGCTTTGCTTATCTGTCTTTTACTATCTTCTGTTTTTCTTGACTTAGTCTTCTTATTTTTCTTTTTTTCTTCGTCCGTTTTTTTACTACTCTTTTTCTTTTCTTTTTTTATTTCTTCTTCATCTTGTGCCCTATTTTCCCCCCCCCTCTTTTTTGGTCTTTTTTTTTGTTTTCTCTTTTTTGTTGTTTTGTTTTCTCTCTCCTTTTCTTCTTTCTTTTTCTCTCCGCTTTCTTTCAGTCTTTTCCTTTTTTTTTTTCTTTGTACTTTTCTGTCTTACTTTTTTTTTTTTTCCCTTGTCTTGGATGTCCGGCCGTTTATTTTTTTTTTGTTTTCTTCTTTTTAACCTGACTTTTCTCTCTTTGTTCGTCTCTTATACTTGGTTTTCTTCTTTATTATCCTTCTCTCTTTTCTTGTTTTCGTTCAATTTTCTTGTTGGTGGTTTTTCCTTTTTTTTTCCTTTGTTTCTGGTTTCTTTTTTTTTTTTACTTTATTTGTAGTTTTTCTCTTTCTTTCTTCTTGTTTCTTTATTTGCTTATTTTCTCCCCCTTTTTTCTTTATTTTATTTGTTTTTCCTTTCTTTTTTTCTACTTTTATTCTTTATTTTTTAGCCTTTTAATTACTGTTCGTGTTTTTTTTTTTTTTCTTTTCTTTTTTTTTTTTCTGCTCTTATTGTTCTACTTTTTTTCTTTTTCTCTTTTTTTCTTTTCCTTTCTCTTTTTCATCTAATAATTTTTTGTTCCGATCTCTTTCTTCTTATCTCTTTTTTTTTTATTTACCTTTTTAACGTTCTTCTTACCTTGTTCTTTCTTTTTTTGTGTTTTTTTTTTTTTTCCTCCTTTTATTATTTTTTACTTTCCTCTTTCTTCTCTGTTTCCGTTGTTAACTTTTCTTGCTTCTTTTTTTTCCTTGTTTGCACGGGTCCTCTTTTTCTTCCCCTCTTTTTTGTAATTCTTTTTCTTCGCTTAATTTTTTCCTACGCTTTTTTTTGTTTTCGTCTTTTCTTTCTCTGGGTCTTTTTTTTACTCTTCTTTCTTCCTTTTTTTCTTTCTTTCGTTTCTTTTTTTCCGTTTTTTTGGACTTTTTCTTTTTGTTCTTTTCTTTTTTTTGTTTATTTTCTTTTTTTTTTGCTTTTTTTTGCTCTTTTCTTTTGTCTTTTTTTTTTCTTTTAATTTTTTTTTTCATTTCTTTTTTTATTTCTTTTCTATTACTTTTTCCTTCCTCTGTCGTTCGTTACTGTTCTATCTTTTTATTCCTTTTACCACTGTTTGTTTTTTACTTCTTTTTTCCCTTTTTCTACTTTTTATTTCTACTTGTCTGTTTTTTTCTTTTATTGTTTTTTTTTTCTTATTCCCCTTTTTCCTTACGTTACCACTCTTTTTTTCCTTGTTCCTTCCCTTCTGGCCTTTTTTTTTTTGGTTCTCTTCCGATACGATTTTTTTCTGTTTTTTTTTTTTTCCCAATCGGATATATCGATATTTTCTATTTTTCGTATTCCCTTCTTTTTTTTATTCTGTTTTCTGGTTCTTGTTCCCCTTTCTTCTTCCCTCACCTTTCCCTTGTCTCTTTTTTCCTCTTTATCCCTTTTTCCTTTTTTTTTAGTTTTTTTTTTCTCCTTTTCTTCCTACTTCTTTGTTTTTTTGTTTTCCTGTTTTCCCTCTTTTTATTTTTTTTTTTTTTCTTTTCTTTTTCTTCTTTCTTCTTTTTTATATATGTCTAGGTTTCTTTTTTTATCCCTAGCTTTCTTTTCTTTTTTCTATTCTTGTCTTTTTACTTTGTTATTATTTTTTGTTCTTTTCTTCTTTTTTTTTTATTTTCGCTTTTTTTTTTCTCACGTATTTTTTCTTCTTTCATTTCTTCTATGTTTGTTTCCCCTTTTTTTTTTTTTTTTCGCTTCTTTTTTTCTCTCTTGCTTTTTTTTTCTTCTGTTTTCCCTCTTTCTCATTTCTTTTACGTTTTTCTCTTTTTTTCTATTTTTTACGTTGCCTTTTCTCTTTTTTTTTTTTTTTCTTCTGTCCCTATTTCGTGTCCCTTAGACGTTCTTTTTATTCTCGTGCCTCCTTTTTATCCTTTTCTTTCTATGTTTTTTAAATTTTCTTTTCCCCTTTTTTCTTTATTACTGTTTTTTTATTCCTTACTCTGTAGCTACTCCTTGTTGTTGTGCTTTTTTTCAAGCTCCGCTTTTCTTCTTTTTTTTCACTTTTTTCCTTTTTTCTTTCTATTTATTTTTTCCTTTCTAGTTGATTGTTTTTTGTTCTCTTTTACTTCTTATTTCGATTTTTTTGTTTTTCTTCTACCTCTCTCTGTGAACTCCTATTTTCTTCCCTTTTTTTTTCTATTGATTTTCTTTTTTTTGTTATTTTTTTTCGTTTTACTCTTTTTTCTTGCTTTTGTATCTCTGTTCTTTGTTCCCGCCCCCTTCGCTTATGTCTCTTTCTTTTTATTACGCGCTATTCTTTTTTGATAGTTTTTATTCTGAGTTCTCTACTTTTGCTGTTTTTATTAACTTTCCTTTTTTATTCTTTTTCTACCTCGTTCTTCGTTTATTCTTCTTCTTTTTTGTGTTTTTTTTTTTTTCGCCTTTTTTTTCTCTTCTTTTTGTTTTTCTTTTGGTTTTTTGTTATTTCCGTCTTCTTATTTTGTTTTTTTTTATCTCTGTTTCTATCTTTTCTGCAGTAACCTTTTTGATTTTACTTACGCCTCTATTTTTTTTTTACTTCCTTCCTACTTTTTTAGTTTTTTTTTTCTTTTTTTATCTTTTCTATTCCTATTTTTTTTTTAGTCTTTTTTCCCTTTTTTTTTTTACTTTACACCCTTTTTTATTTTTTTTTTTCTTTTTTCTTTCGTCTTTTTTTATTTTACTTTGTGCTTTTTTTACGTTTTTTTTCTCTTTTTTGTCTTTTTCTGTTGCTTTCTTTTTTCACGGCTACCTTTTTCGTTTTTTTTCCTTCCTAACTTTCTTTTTTATTTTTTACTTTTTCTCGTGAACCGTTTTTATACCTTTTTTCCTCTTGTTTTTCTTTTTTGTTGTTTTCTTTTTTTTCTCGTTTTTTATCCCTTTCGTTGTCTTCTCTTGCCCTGTTGTTTACTCTGATCTATTTTTTCTTTTTCTTCTCTTCCCCTATTTCTTCTTTTTCTTCTTTTCCCGTATTTTTATGTCTTCTTGTTGTCTGTTTAACTGTGCTGTTATTTTCTCTACTTCTTTTTTCTTTAGCCTTCATTTTTTTCTTATATTTCTTTTTTTTATTTTATATTTTTTTTTCTTATTTTTTTGTTGTTTTTTTTGTTTTTTTTTTACTTTTTTTTTTTTTTACTCTCTTTTTTTTCTCTCTTTTTGTTGTGTTTCTTTGTCTTTTTTTTTGTTCTTATCCTTCTTTTTATACTTGCTTTTCTTCTTCTGTTTTCTGTTTGTATTTTTTTCTGTTTTTTTTATTTCTTCATTTATATCCTTGTTTTTTTTGCTATTTCAGTCTAGTTTTACTTTCTTTTTTTTCTTTACTTCTTTATCTGCAGTTTTCGTCTTCCGGTTTTCTTTTTTCTTTTTTCATTTCTTCCTTGTTCTCTCTCGTATTTTTTATTTATTGTTTCGTTTTTGACATCCTGGGTTGTTTTTTCGTTTGTTGTTTTTTTGCCTTTATTTTTTTATTTTTTTTTTTTGTAGTTACCCTGTGGGTTTTTCTTATGTTATTCTCTCTCTTTTTTTTTTTTATTCCCCGTGTTTTTGTTTGCTTTATCTTTTTTGTTTTTTTGTATTTCACTTACGCGTCTTTCTTATTGGTTTTTTTTTTTTTTTTTTTCTTTCATTTTTTTCTTTCCCATGCCTGTTTTGTTGTTTCGCGTTTTTTCTCACGTTTGTATCTTATCTTTCTTTTCCTTTTTGTCTTTTTTCTTACTGACTTTTTCATAATCTTTCTCTCCACATATTTCTAGTTTTTTTTTTTCTTTCATTTCGGATTCTTGCGGTTGCCTTCTTCTGGTTCCTTTTTTCTTGACTTTTTTTTTTTTGTTTTTTTTTTTTTTTTCTTCCCCTTTCTTTCTTTTCTTGTACTTTCTGATTTTGGTTATTTTTTATCGTGTAATTGATTCTTGGGTTCTTTGTTTTTCTGTTATTTGGTTCCTTTTTTTTCTTTTCTTCTTTCTTCTCTATTACATCTTCCTTATTCTCTCTTTTTTTCTTTCTTTTTCTTTGTTTTTTTTTTTTTTCTCTCTCTGTTTTTTCCGACTTTTTTTACTATTCTTTTTAGTTTTACTTATTATGTTTTTTGTTTTTGGTTTTTTTTTTTTTTTTTTTTTTTCTTTTTATTCTTTTTTCTTTTTTTTTTCATTATTTTCTTTCCCTTTACTACTTGTTTTTTTTGTTTCTTTGGTCTTCTGTTTACTTCCTTTTTTTTTGTCTTTTTGTTCTTTCCTTGCTTATTTATTCTTCTTTCGCGCTACTCTGTTCTTTTTTATCTTTTTTTCTTTTTTTCTTTCTCTCACGTCTCTTATTTTTTGTTTTTTTCTTATTTTATTTGTTATTTTTCTATGACTTCTTCTTCTTACTTTTTGTTCTTTTTTTTTTCTTTCTTTGTTTTTTACCCTATTTTGTTTTTATCTCCTGTTTGTTGTGTCTGGTTTTTCTTTTGCTTTCTTGCCTGTTCTTTTTTTTATTTTTTATTTCTTTTCTCCTGTTTCTTTGTTTTCTCCCGTTCCTTTTTTTTCTTTCTTTTTTTATTCTGATATCTTTTTTGTAACTTTCGGACTTTCTATTTATTTCTTTTTGTTTTATATTTTTACTTTTTCTTTTCTCACTCTCTCTATTTTTTTCTCTTGCCTCTCTTATCTTTTTTCTTATTTTTTGTTCTTTCGTTACTTTTTTCCTTTTTACTTTTATCTGCTTTTTGCTTCTACTTTTTTTCTTAACCCGTCTCTTCTATATTGTCTTTTATTTCTTGCTCGCTTTTTCTTTTCTGTTCTCTTTTAACCCATGTACATCTTTTTTTTCTCTTGTTCTTCTTCTTCCATTACCACACTGTCATTTCTTTGTTATTTTCCTTTCGTCTGTTTGTGTTGGTTCTATTTACTACTTTTGCCCTCTGTTTCCTTTTCTTCGTTTTCCCCTTTATTTTCTTATTTTTTTCTTTTCCTCTTTCTTTTGTTTTCCTATAGCTTTTTTTATATTCACTGCTCGTGTTCGCCTTTTTTTACTAAAGTTATTCCTTGTTTCTCTTTGTTAACTTTTCCTTTTTTTTGCTCATTACTTTATCGGTCTTGTTTTCTTTCTTTCTTTGTTTGGGTTCGTTGTTTGTTTTTTGCCTTTATTTTTCGTCACTTTTATGTCTTCTCGTTGTTTTTATCTATTTATTTTTTTCTTTCATTTTGCTTTCTTAGAGTCCTCTTTTTTGTTTTTTTTTGTTTGTTCTTTTCCTTTCTTCTTTTTTTATTTTTTTTCTTTGCTTTTTTTTTACTTTTTAGTTTGTTTTTTCTCTTTTTTTTATTTTCTCTTTTCTATTTATTTCGTTCTTTTATTCTTCTCTTCTTTCTTGGCCTAATTGATCACTTTTCTTTCGTTTTTTTTTCTTGGCCTCTTTTTCGTTTGCTTTTTGTCTTTTCTACTTGTCTCTTTTTGTTACTTTTTTTTTTTTTTTTCTCTTGTTACCTTGACCTTCTTTTTATCCTTCCTTTTTTTTTACTTTTTTTTTTTTCTTTGTCTATGTTTTCTCCTCTTTCTATCTCTTTTTTTTGGACTTTTCTTCCTTTCCTTGTTTTTCGTCTTTTTTTTTTCTCATTTTTCTTTTTTTCTCGTCTTTCTCTCTGTTCTTTTTTTTTTCTTTTTACTTCCACTTTCTCCGTCTTTCTGTCTCTTTATTTTTTTTTATATTGACCGATCCAAACCTTTCTCTCTTCTTCTCTCGGTGTTTTTTTGCTACCCTCTTTTGCATGTTTTAACTACGGCCTCTCTTTTTTCCTTTTTTCTTTTAACTTAACATCTTTTTAGCTCCCCTTTTTGATTTTTGTTTCTTTCTCTTCTCTTTTTTTTTTTTTTCTTTTGCTTCGTACTTTTGATTGCGCGATCCTTTTTTTTTTTGTTTTACCCGTTTTTACCTTTTTCTCTTTTTTTTCTCTCTTTCTCTTTTTCTCTTTCCTATTTTCTACTTTTTTTTTATTTTTTTTGTTTTTCCGCCTCTTATTTTATTTCTGACCTTTTTTTTTTTTTGTGCTTTTTTTTTACTATTTTGTCTCTGTTTTTTTTTCCTTTTTGTTTTTTTCTTTTATTACTTTCTTCCTTTTTTCTCTTCAGTTTGGTTTTCTTTTTCTCCTTTTTTTTCTATTCTATTTTACGATATTTTTTCCTTTCTCTTGCTTGGACTTTTTTAGCGGGTTTTTTTGTATGTTTTCTTTTATCCTCGTTTCTTCTTTTTTTTTTTTATTCTATCCTGTTTTTTTTTGCTCCTTTTTTTCCTTTTTCTTTATGTTCTTGTTTCGCGTGTTTTTTATTCTTTCTTTTTTGTATACTACCATTTCTTCTTACCTTTTTTTACTTGCTTTCTTTTTACTCTTTATCTTTTTCTTTCCTCCGCTCTTTTCTTTTATTTTTGTTCTTTTTATTTTCTTCTTTTTTGTTTATTTTTGTCTTTCTTATTCTACCTCTACGTTTCTCCTGTCTTTTTCTTTCTTTATTCCACGTTTCTTTTTTTTTTTTTTTTTTTTGTATTCATTTTTTTTACTTACTTACTTTCTCTTTCTCTCCTATTCATTTCGGTTTTCTTGGTCATTATTTTACCGTATGTTTTACCCGGCTTGTTTTTTTCTCTTAGTTTTATTTGTTTTTTTTAGTCTCTTTTTTCTCTGTCTCTATTCCCTTTCCTTATTTTTTTTTTTATTTTTGTGCTCATTTTTCTGTATGTGTCTCCCTCCTTTTTTTTATTGTTTCTTTATCTTTTTTCTTTTTTTTTCTCTTCCTTTTTTGTTATTTTTATTTTTCTGCTATCTGTTTTCTTTTTGTTCTGCCTTTGTGCTTTTTCTGTTCCTTATATTTTTTTTTTTTTTTACATCTTTCTTTTGTTGTTGCTTTTTTTTTTTTTGGTTCACTCTTTCTTTTTGATCTTTTTCTTTTTTTGTTATTAACTTGTTTTCTATAATTCTCTTCACCTACTTCCTTTTCTCGTGTTTTTTTTGTCCGGGGTCTTTGCACCTCTTTTGTCGTTTGACGTTGTTTTGTCTTTTGTTTTACCTTTCTCGCTTCCTCTTTCTTTCGCTTCGGCTCTCTCTTTTCTCTCTTCCTTTTACACTTTTTTTTTCTTTTACCGTTCCTATGTTTTTTTCTATCTTTTATTTTTTTTATTTTTTTTCTAACTTTGCTTTTTCTTTTCTGTTTTTTTTCCCTATCTGGTTCTTCTGTTTTTTTCATTTTTTTTTTTTACTGTTGTTTTTCTTTTGTTACTTTTTTATTTGTGTTCCTTTTCTTTTTTATCTCCTCCTCATCTTTGTCTCTTCGTTAATCCCCTTCTTACTGTTTTATTCTGTTCTATTTCCTTTTCTCTGTTCTTTCACTTTGCTTTTTTTTTTCTTGATTTTTTTTTAGCCACTTTTACGTTTTCTTTTTCGGGCTGCTTCGGTTTTTTTTCCTTGCTTTATTATTGTTATATATTTGTTTTTTTTTTTTACCTTCGTTTTTTTCTTTTACTCTCCTTTTTACTTTCTTTTCTCCCTGTTTCATTTATTATCCATCCGTGCTCCTTTTTTCTCTTTTTTTTCTTTCTTTCGATTTCTCTGTTTTTTAACCCTTTTTTTCCTTTTCTTTTTTTTTCTTTTTTATCTCTTTTTTTTTACTGTTGGCCCCTTATTTTTTTTTATTTTATATCGACGGTTGTTTTGTTTTTTCTTTTTTCCTATTTGGTTATCTCCCTTTTTGACTCATTGTTAGGTCTCTCGTTATTTTTGTTTTTTTTTTTGTTTATTCCTTTCATTTCTTCTTACTCTCGTTTACTCTTTCTTTTCTTGTTAACTTTCCCCCCCACCTTATCTCTAAGTTTTTTTTCTGTTTCGTGTTTCTTCTTGTGCGCTACTGTTTTTGCTACTTTTTGTACCCCTTTGTGTTTTTTTTGTTAGTCTTTGTTTTCTTTTCTCTTTTGTTTTTTTTTCTTTACCATTCTTGGTTTTTTCTTTACTTTCCTTTTTTTTTTCTTCTTTTTTGTTTGCTCTCTGTTTCGTCTTTTACTTATTTTTCTTTTTTTTTTTCTTACTTTTTTCTTTGTTTTTTTGTATTATTATTTTTATTTCGCTTTTTGTTTATAAATTATTTTTTATTTTTTTATTTATTCTTTTTACTCCTTTCTCATACTTACTTTTTTCTTCTTTTGATTTCTTTTCTTATGTTCTTTCCTTTTTCCTTCTTGTTCCTCTTTTACCTTTCTTCTGATTTTTTTTTTTTGCTTTACTTCTTTTACTTTAGTTCTTTCTTATTTTTTTTCTATCTTTTTTTTCCTCTCTTTTTGTCTTTTTTTATTCTTTTTCCTTTTTCCGGAACTACTGTCTTTCTCTTTTTGTTTGATTGTGGTTTTTTATTTTTCGTCTCTTACTTCTTTGTATTACTCTTTTATTCTTTTTTTCTTTTCTTCTTTTCCTTTTTTTTTTTCTTTTCTTCTTTGGGTAGTTTGTTTTGTTTTGTTACATCCTTTCCCCACCCTTTTTTTTCTTCTCCTTCTTTCTCCTCGTTTCTTCTTTTTTTTCTTTTTTATTTTCTTTTTTGGCTATGGTAAGTATTTTCCCTTTTGTTTCTCTACCACTTTTTCTTTTTTTTTTCTCATTTTTCTTTTTCAACTTTGTTCTTTTCCTTTTGTTGTTTTTTTGGTCTTTTTTCTTTCTTATTAGTTTGTTTCTTTTGATTTTTGTCTCTTTCCTTACATTTTTCGTCCTTTTTTTTTGTTTGTGTTTTTGTTTCTTTTGTTTTATTTCTATCTCTTTTTCTTTTGTTTTTTTGTTTTTTTTTTCTTTCTCTTTTTTTTGTTCATCCTTTTGGTCTGTTCTGTCCTATTTTTGGTGCCTTCGCTACGGTTTCTTTTTTTTTTTTCTTTTTTTTTCTTTCCTTGTTTCTTCTTTTTTTTTCTTTCTTGTTTCTTTTTTTTCCTTTTTTTGTTTTTTTTCTTCTGTTGTACCTCTTGGTGTTACCCTCTTTTTTGTTTTCTTTTTTTTTTACTTTTTTTTTGTTCCTCCTTTGCCGCCCTCCTCTACTTTCTTCTTTTTTGTTGTATTTTTTCCCTTTTTTTACTTTTTCTTTGTATCCTTTCTTTTTTCCGTCTCCTCGTTTTTTACTTACCTGCGATTTTTACTACTTTGTTTTCCTTTCCTTTTTTTTCTACTCTCCTTTTTTTTTTATCTATGTTCCGTGCTTCTTTTTTTTTTCCTACTCGTTTTATTTTTGTCTTTTTTCTGTTACTTGTCCTATTTTTTTTCTTGGCGCCTTTTTGCTTCTTTTTGTTTACTTCTAGTACGTTTTTTAGACCTTTAGTTTTTTGTTCCCCGCTTTTTTTCGTTTCGCTTTCTGGATATTTTTATTTATTCTTTTATTTGTTTGCTTTACTCGTATTTTTATTTCTCTTATTTTTGTCGTCTCTTTCTTTTTTTGTAGTTGTTTTTAATTACTTTCCTTTTAGTGATTTCTCATGTCCTGTTCGCCTTCTTTTTTTCTCGTTCTACTTTTTCTCGTTTCCTTTCTTTATATTTCTTTTTTCTTTTTTTTTCTTTTTTTTTCACCGTCTCTTTTTTATACGTTTTACCTTTTTTTATTGTTTATTTTTTATTCTGCTTTTTTGGACCTTGCGCTTTTCTCTCCTCTTTTTCTTCTATTTACTTTTTTCTTTGTTTTCTTTTCTTACTTTTTTCTTCTTTTACCTTTTTCTTTCTCTCTTCCTTTACCTTTTACATTTTTCTGTTTGTGATTTTTACTTTTTGTTGTTTGGTTTTCGTTTTTTTCTCGTTGTATTCTATCTTTTTTATTAGTTTCTTTCTTTTGTTCTTCTTTTCTTTTTTTTCCCTTCCTCTTCGTTTTTGTTTCACTATGTTTTTTTTCACTTTTTTTTTGTGTTTTTCTCTTTTTTATTTTTCGGTTCCTTACTTCCTGACTCTTCTTTTTTTTTTTTCATTTTTTAACCCTTCTCCTCTATTTTTTTTGTGTACTTTTTTCCTCTTTTTTTTATTATTCTTATTTCTCCTTTCGCTTTTCTTGTTTGCGTTTCCGTTCTTTTTTTTACTTCTTTTTGTACTTTTGTTCTTTTTTTTGTTTTATTTATCTTCTTTTAGTCGTGTCCATTATTGTCATCTTTTACGTCTTTTTTTTTTTTTTTTTTTTTTTTTGTGTTTCTTGGTTTTATTTTTTTTTCTTTATTTTTATTTATTTTCTTTTTCTTCTTCTTCTTGTTTTTTTCTCATTTTCTCTCTTTTGTTTCTTTTTTTCTTATTCCTAGTCCTTCCCTCTGTTTTCTTTTTCTTGTTTTTATTTTTCTATTTACTTTACACTTATTCTGCTTTTCGTTCTTTTCCTAGTTTCTGTTTTTCATTTTTGCGTTTTTTTGTTTTTTTTCTTCCCTTCTTTCTCCTTTTTTTTTATTCTTCTATCTTCTTCTTCTGTTCTATTTTTTTTTTTCGTTTCCCCTTTTTTATTACACTTCTTGCTCTCTGTTTTTTTTTTTTGTGTGTCTCTTTTTTTTGTTGTCCTTTTCCCCTTTGTGTGTTTTTTTGTGTTTATTTTTTTTCATTTTTTTCTTTTGCTTTTTACTGTTTTTTTAGACTCTCTTTGTCTTTTTTTTTTTATCTTGCTTTTTCTTTGTCCACCTTTTCTCCTTTTTTTGTCTTTTTTGTCCTTGTCTTTTATTTTTTCTGACCTTTTTTTATTGTTTTTTTTTTCGCTCTTGCCTTCTTCTTTTTTGTGTTTTGTGTACTTCGTTTCTTTTTTTCTTCTCTTTTTGTTTTTCTTTTTTTTTATTTGTTATCTTTTTTTCTACTACGCTCTTTTATTCTTTTTCTATCTGTTCTTCCTTATTCGGCTTGTGCGTTTTTATTTTTTTCCTTTTGTTGTCTGATCTTTCTTTGCGCTTCTTGTCTATTATTCTTTTTTCCTTTCTTTTTACTATGTTTTCCTTTTTTTCTTTTTTTTTTTATTTTTCTTTTATTTTTTTTTTCCTTTTTTGTTCTTTCCGTGTTTCTTTTTTTCCCTTTTTTTGTCTTTTTCTTCCCTCTGCCTTTTCCTTTTTCTTTATTCTACCTTCTTGTTGTTTTTCCTTTTTTTTTTTCCTTGTACTTTCTTCTTGTTTTTCTTTTTTGGCTTTCCTATCCTTTCTTGTTCTTTTTTTTTTTTTCTTTTTTGCTTTTTTTTTTCGCTCTTTTTCTGCTCTTTTCTATTCTCCTATCTTTTTCCGTTCCTTTTCTTAGTTTTTCTCTTTCCCTTGTTTTCACTTTTACTTTTTTTTTGTTTTTTATTCTTCTTTTTTTTGCTTTTTGTCTTTTCTTCTGCTTCTTTTTCCTTTTTCTGTTTTCTTTTTACTTATTTTTTTTCTTTTTACTCTTTTCTTTGCTTTTTTTTTTTTTTTTTTCTACTTCTCCGTTACTCCTCTTCTTTGTCTTTATCTTCTTTTCCCGTTTCTTACCTTTCTTTTCTTATTCCTTCTTTTTTTTTAATGTGTCTTTTTGTTTCTTGTCTTTTTTGTCTTCAGATCTTTTTTCCTAACCTGTCTATTTGTTTCTTTTTTTTTTTTCGTCTTTCGTTCGTTTTTTGCACTCTCTTCTTCCACTGCCTCTTTTTTTCTTTTTCTCTTCTTCCTTTTTTTTTTTTTCTGTGTCGCTTGGTTTTTTGTGTGGTTTTTTTATTCCGTTCCTTGTTTTTTGTTCTTTTCTCTTTTCCCTTCTCCTTATATCTTTTCTCGCGTCATTTTCGTTCTTTTTTTTCTTTTTATTATGTTCCGTTTCGTGCTTCCTCTTCCTTAGCTGTTTTCCTTTCTCTTCTTTTGTACTGTGTTTTTTTTCTTTTGTTCTTTTTCTTAGTTTGTTTTTTTTTTCTTTTTCCTACCTTTACCCTTTTGTCTGTGTTGTTTTTTTTTGTCCCTGTTTTTTTTTATTTTTTCCTTTTAGTTTCTTGTCTCTTGTGTTGTTCCTTTTATCTTTTTTTTCTTTTTTTTCGGTTGTTCTTTATTTCTTTCTTTTCCCTTCTTCTTCTTTCCTATACTTCTCTTTACTTTTTGCCTTATTTCTCTTCTTTTTTTATACTTGCTTCCTTTTTTTCTCTTTTTTTTATTTTATTTGTTTTCTTTTTTTTCTTTATTTTACTCGTTGATTTTTTGGTTTTACCTCTTTTTTCCTTCCTCACGTCTGTTTTTATTTTCTGTTTACTTTTTCTTTTTCTCTTTTTTTATTTATTTTTTTACCCATGTTTTTTTTTTCTATTTCTCGCTCGTATTTTGTTTTCTTTTCCTTCTGTCTGTTTTTTTTTTTACCTTTCCTTTTCTTTTTTTGCTTTCCTTTTCTAAGTCTTCTTTTCTTCCTCTCTCTTTATTCTCTATTTTGCTTTTTTTTTTTCTTTTTTGTTTTTCTTCTGTTTTTCATCTTTTTTTTCTCTTCTTACTCTTTGTCTTTTCTCTTCTTATTACTTTTTTTTTCTTTTTTTTGTTCCTTCTTTATTTTTTCTGCTACCTTCCTTTCTTTTCTGTTTCTCTTTGTTCTTCTTTTTTTTTTATTGTTGTTTTATTTCCGTTTGGTTTTTTATTCTCTCTGTTTTTTCTTTTTTTTTGTTTTACTGTCTTTTCCTTCGGTGTTTTTTATATTGTCTTTTTTCATCTGTTCTTTTATCTTCTATTTTTTATTTTTTTTTTTTTGTTTTTGCCTACTTGAAGTGAGTTTTTCTGAACTTTTTTTGTTTTTCTCTTAAATTTTCGTTTCTCTATATCTATTCTGTTTTTATTTTCTTTTTTTTTTTTTGTTTCTTTTCTTTCTTTTTTTTCCCTCTTTTCTATTTTTTTTTTTCTCTTTTTTTTTTCCTTACTTAACTTATATCTTTACCTTTACCTTTCTCTTTGTTGTTTATTCCCCTTCTTTGTTCTTTTCCTTCTTATCTATTTTCGCTTTTTTTCTGTCTTTTTTTTTGTCCATATTAACTTCGTTCTTTTTTTCTCCTTTTTTTTATGTCCTCTTTTTGTTATTCAAATTTTTCCATTTCTTTTGGTCTTTCGTTTGTACCTCTTCTTTTTTTTTTTGCTTTTTTGTTCGTTTGTTTTTCACTGTATTTAATTTGTGTTTTCTTTCTTTTTTGTTCATTGTTTTGTTCTTTTTTTTTTTTTTTTTTTGTTTACCTTATTGTTTACTTTTTTCTTTTTCTTTTCTTGTTTTTTTCTTGCCTCTGTTCTTTTGTTTGGTATTTTTTCTGTTGCTTCTTTATTTTTTCGTTTTTCTTTTTTTCTTTGTTTCGTTGTTTTTCAATTTTATGTTTTCTTTTATTACTTTCACTTTTTTTTCATCCTCGTATTTGTGTTCTTGGTGTCTTTTTTCCTTTTTTTTTCCTCCTTACATTTTTTCTTGCTTTTTTTTCTTTTCCTTTTATCCCTTTTACGTTTCTTCTCTTTCTTTTTACTATTGTTTTTTCTTTTTCTTTTTCTTTTATAATAACCTTTCTTTTAATTTTATTTTTTATTCTTTTCCTTTTTAACCTTACCTACTTTTTTTCTCGTTTACCTATTTACACGTACTCTAACTTTATCTTTTTAACCATGTCTCTATCTTTTTTACTCTTTGTACTCCTCTTTTTTTCCTTTTTTTCCTTTCTATTCGTTTTGCTTCTTTCTCACTTTGCCTCTTTTTCTACTTCTACCCTTTTTCTTTCTTCTCTATTTCTTTACCTCATTTTTTTTTTTTCTTTTTTTCACTCTCCTTTTTCTTTTTAACTCTTCCTTTTTATTTACTTTTTTCTTTTTTTTTCTACTTACGCCTTTTTGTGTTCTGTTTAAGGTTTTTCTATCATCTTTCTTTCTTTTTATTTTCTTTTGTTTTTATTTTACATTCTTTTTATTCTCTTTTACTCCTTTTCTTTTACCTTCTTCTTCCGTTTTGTTTTTTATACTCATGGTTTTGATTGTATTTTTTTCTTCTCGTATTAAATTTTTTTTTTCTTGTCCCACTGTTTTTGACTTTTATCTGCCCCGTCTTTTTTCCTGTTTTTCCTTCTGTTCTTTAGTTCGTTTACCTTTTCTACCCTCCTTCTTTTCTTTTTCTCTTTTTATTTTTTTTTTCTTTCTGTCTTTTGTTTATCCCTCTCGTTTTCTCTTTTTGTGTTTTCTCCTTCTCTACTTTTCTTTTTTTTTTTTTTATACCTCTTTTTACACTACGTCTTTTACATCTTATCCTTCCTCTTCTTTTTGTTGCTTTTTTTGACTCCTTTGTTTTTTGCCTAATTTTTTGTCCGTTTCTTTTTACCTTTATTTATCTCTTTCCTCTTTTTTAATTTTTTTTGTACCTTTTCTTTTTTCTTTTTTTTTTCTACTGTTTTTTTTTTTTGTTATTTTCATTTTCTTTTTTTGGTTTTTTTATATCTTTTTAGTTGTTTCTGTGTTTCTTTTTTTCCTTTTTTTTCTCTTCTGCTTTTTCTTTACCCCCTTCTTTACCGATTTTGACATGTTTACTTTAGTTTTTCGTTTTCGTCTTTTTATATGATTCTTTACTTTTTTTCTTTTTATATTTTTTATTTTTTTCCTCTCTTCTTTTGCCTTTACTTTTTGTCTTTCTTTTTTTTCTTTCTTGCTTTTGTTTATTTCTGTTCTTGATTTTGACTTTTTTCTTTTTTTGTTTACTGTGCCTCTTGTTTATTTTTTTTATTCTTTCTCTCTTCCTTTTTTCTTTTTTGTCTCCTAATCTTTGTTTTTTCTTTTTGTTCTGTTTTTTTTTTTTTCTTTCTTACCGTATTTTTTTTTTGTTCTTTTTCCCTTTTTTACTTTTTTTCAATCACTCTTATTTTTTGTTTTGTGTTCTTCTTTTTTTTGTATTTTCTCTTTCTTTTGTAACTATTTTTCCTTTTTTTTACTTTTCTTTCTCTCTTTTCTTTTTCTCCCATCTGCTTGCTCCCGTCACCTTGTTTTTTGTCCTTCCATTTCTTTTCTTTTCTTCTTTTATTCTTCTTTTCTACTCTTTTTTCCATCTGCGTTATTTTTTACTTTTTTCTATTCCTGTCCTATTTCTTTTTTTTCTTTTTGTTTTTTTTTGTTTATTACTGCTATTTTTGTTTGTTTCTTTTTTTTTTTTTATGATTTTTTCGTTCTCCGTTTACCCAGCTCTTATTCTTGTCCTTTGTTTTATTTTTACTTTTTTTTTAATTCCTCTGTTTTTTTTTTTGTTTTAGTTTTTTGTTTTTTTTCTTGTAATTTTCTATTTTTTGCCCTTTTCGCTTTCTTTTACCTTTCTTTTTTTTTAGCTTTTTTTGTTGTTATTTTTTTTTTGTCCCCTTGTTCTTCCTCTTTGTTTTATATGTCTTGTCTAACCGTTCACTTTTTTTCTTTTTTTTTCTTTTTTCCTTTCTCTTTTTTCTCCTGTTTCCCTTTTGTTATTGTTTTTTTTTCTTATGTGTTTTTAGTCTTTTTTTCCTTCGCTCTTTTTTTTGTCCTTTGTTTTTTTATCTCTATATCCTCTTTTTTTTCCCTTTTTTCTTTTATTCCTTTCCTTCTTGTTTGATTGTGTCTTTTTTTTACTGTTTACCTTTCTTTTGTACTGTTCTTTTTTCCCTTTTTTTACTGTCCTTTTGTGTTTGTTCGTACCTGTTCTTCTTTTTTTTTTTCCGACCCCTTTTCTTCTTTCTAATACTTTTTTTTTTTTGCTTTTAATTACTATTTGTTTTGTCTACCATCTTTACGTTTTTTTCTTTTTTTTTTATTTTTTGTTCCTTTATCTTCTTTTTTTTCCTTCTCACTTAGGCTACTTTTTATTTTCTTTTTTTTCTTCTACTTTATCTTTTAATTTTTATTTTTTCTTTCCTTTTTTTCGTTTAATTACTTTTCTTTTTTTTTTTCGGATTTCCTTTTTTTTTTTTTTTTCCTTCCTACTTTGCTTTTGTTACTTTGTTTTTTGGTCTTTTTTTTTCTTTTACTTCACTCCCTCTCCTTTTCTTTTTTTCCTCTTTTCTTTCTTTTTCTTTTTTTTCTTTTTCCTCTTGTTTTATGTTTATTTCGTGTTTGTTCTTTTTTCTTTTTATTCTTTCTTATCTTTTACCTTACGGTCCTTTGTTTGTTCTTCTGTTTTTCTTGTTGTTGAGACTCGTTTCTTTTTTCTCTTTTTATTTTTACCGTTTTTCTTCTTTTTAATTTTTTCTACTCTTTTCTTCAGTTCTTTTTTTATTCTTCCCTTTTTTATACTCCGCCTTTTTCTTTTTTCTTCTTTTTTTTCCTTTATCGTTTCCTTGTCTTTTTTTTTTTTTGCCTTTTTTTTTTTTTTTTTTTTTTTTTCGTTTTTTTTTTTAACCTATTTACTTTTTCTTCTTGTTTTTCTCTTTGTTTTCCCTTTTTTTTCTCTGTTCCTTACTTTGTGTTTCTCTTTTTCCTTCCTTCTTTTTTTTACGTATATTTTTTTGTCTTTCTTTTTTTCTTCTCTTCTTTTTTTTTTTTTATTTTTTTCCCATTTTTTTACCCTACTTTTTCTCTCTTTCTTTATTTCTTTTTCCTTGTTTTTTTTTTGTTTTTTTTTCTTTCTTTTCTGTCTTTTGTCGTTGCCCTTTGTTTCGATGTCTATTTCCTTACTTATTAACTTTGTACTCTTTTACCCTCTCTTTTTTTTTTTTTTTCTTCTTTTATTTTTTTTAATACCCTTTTTATTTATTTCTTTTTTTTTCTTTTTGTCTTACTCCTTTTTTTTTTTCTTTTTTGTCCTTGAGTTTTTTTTTTCTTACCTTTTGTATTTGTCTTTATTTCCTTTTTCTTCACTCTTCTTCTTACTATTATTTTAAGGTTCTTGTTTGTCCATATTACCTATTTGTTTTACTTATTTTGTGTTACTTTTTCTCTCGCTTTTTGTTTTTTTTTTCTGTTTTTTTTTATTTTTTTTTTTCTCCCCTTTTTACTATGATTTTTTTTTTTTATCTTTTTTTTTATTTTCTTTCCCTTTTTTTTTTTCGTCTTTTTTTATTCCTGTTTTTTTTTTTTTTTTGTCTTACGTTCTGTTTCTTCGTTTTTTTTTCCCTTCGTTTATTGTTTTTTTCTTTCTCTACTTTTTTCTTGCTTTTCTTTTTATCTTCTCTTGTCTTTTTCCCTGTTTACATCCCTTTACTGATTTGTTTCTTTTTCTTTCTCTTGTCTTTCTACTCTCCTTGTGTTCCTGCTTCTTTTTCTTTCCTCATTTGGTCTCCATGTCCTTTTTTGTCCTGTACTTTTCTCCTGTTTTCTTCTCCTCTTTTTTCTGTGTTTTTTTTGTTTTTTCTTTTTTTTTTATTACTCACTGTTTCTTTATTTTTCTTTCCTTCTCTTTTAACCTTTTTTCTTTCTTCACTTTTTCTCTCTGTTTGTCTCGTTTTTTTCTTTTTTGTTTTTTCTTTTCTCTTTCTTTTGTTTATCTTTACATTCTTACTTATCCAGTTCTTATTTTTCTTCTCTTTTCTTTTTTCTTTCCTCTCTGCTCTTGTCTCCCTCTGTTCTTTTTTGCTGTTTTTCTTTTCGTATACTTTTTTTCGTGCTTGGTCTCTTTTTTTTTTATTCTTTTTTTGTTTCTTTTGCTTTCTTCTTTTTGCTTTCCTTTTTCTTTGCTCTCTCTTTTCTTCTCTTTTTCCTCTCTTTGAGTTTGTTCTTTCTTCTGCTTTCTTGTACTCTTCTAATTCTCTTTTTTTTCATACTTTTTTCTTTTTCTTTCTTGTATTTTTTTTACTTCTTTTATTTTTCTTTTTTTTTTCTCTCTCGATTTTTCTTTTCAGCTTTCCCCTTAGTTTTTTAGTACTTGTTTTTCTTTCTAATCTTGTTCTTCTTTTTCCTCCCTCTTTTGCTTTTCGTTTTTTTAGTTTTGTCTTTTTTTCTTTTTCTTTATTTTTCTTCTTTTTGTTTTTCTTCTTTTTTCTTGTTGTTTTTCTTCCTCTTTTTCTTTTTCGTTTTTATCCGTTGTCCTTCCTCTTATTTTTACTCCTCTTATTATTTCAGCTTTTTCTTTTTTTGTTTGTTTATTCTTCTTTTTTCTCTTTTTCCCAACGTTTCTTTTTGTCTCTTTTTTTTTTTCTTTAACTATTTCTTATCTGTTATCTCCTCTTTTTTGTTTTTCTTTATACTACCCTTTTTCTTTTTTTCTCTTTTTATTTTTCTTTCTCTACCGTTTTTTTTTATTTTTTTGTTTTCTTTTTACTTTTTTTTGTTTGTATTTATCGTATTTTACTTTTCTATTTTCTCCCTTCTCTTTTCGTTTTTACTCTTCTTCTGTTCTTTCTTTTTCTTTTTTTTTTTTTTAATTCCTTTGTTTTTTTACGTTTTTTATGTTTTCTTTTTCCCTGCTTTGTTTTTACGCTCTCGATTTTTGCTCCTTTTGATTTTTTCTATTCTTTGTGCTATTTTTGTTCTTTTCCTTGCTTTTTTTTTTTAATTTTTTTCCTTCTCTGTCTTTTTTTTTTTCTGTTCTTGAATCTGCTCTTACTTTTGTCTTCATTTTTTCTTTTTTTTTTATTCTATTCTCTTTTCGTTTCCTTTTTTTTCGTTTTTTTATCCTTTCCTTTCTGTTCTTTTTTTATCTTGTTCTTCTTTTTTCTTTTTTTGTTACTTTTCTTTTTTTTTTCTTTCTTTACATTTTCTCTGTCTCTTTTTGTTCCTTACTTTCCCTTTTTTCTCCTTACCTTACTGTTCTGTTTCTGTCTTTCCTTTTTTTTCCTTTACTCCCTCTTATTTCCTCCTTTTTTCCTTACTTTGTTTGTCTTACATTTTTTTTTTTTCCTTTTTTTATCTTGCTTTGCCTTTTATACTTTTCCTTTTTCTTTTGTCTTTTTTACTTGACTTATTTTTATTGATTTTTTCCTTCTTTGACACTTCTGTTTTTTTTAATTTTATTCTTTTCCTCTTCTTTCTCTTTTATTTTTTCCTTTTAACTTTTTTTTTTCTCTTATCTTACTTTCTTTCGCTTTTTTTTTGTCTTTTTCTTCTTTTATTTTTTGTTTTTTTTTTTTTACTCTTTTGTGTGTTAATTGTTTTTTTACATTTTCTTTTTTCCTACCCTATATGTTTCTTTTCCTTCTTTACTTTTTACTTCTTTTTTTTTCTTTTTTCTTTGTTTTTCGCCCCTTTTTTTTTCTTCTTTTTTTTATTTTTTTTTGTTTTTGTTTTTTTCTTTTGTCTTCTTTCCTTTTTAGTTTTATTCGCCCTGTTTTCGTTCTACCTTGTGCTAGTTTTTCTTCTTATTGGTTTTTTGTTTTTTTTCTGCTTTTTTTTCTAGTTTTTCTTTTCCTTACTTTCACGTTTTTCCTTATTATTCTTTACTCTACTTTCTTTTTCTCTTCTACCTTTTACTCTTTTCGTTTCGGTTACGTTCTTCTTCTTTTCTTCATCTTTTTATTTTTTTTCTTTCCTTTTTTTACTCCTGCCACTTGTTCTTTCTTTCATCCTTCTACTTTTTCTTTCCTAGTGTTCTGTTTGACTCCTTTGTTCTATATGAAGCTATCTTTGCTTACCTTTTTCTCCCTACCTTCCGTTTTTTTGGACGTTTTTTTTGTATTTGCTCTTTTTTTTTTCGTCATCCTACTCGTCCTTTTTTCTTCTTTTTTTTTTCGCTCTCACTTTTTTCCTCGTTTTCTTCTGCTTTTTTTTCTCTTTTTTGTACAAGTTACACGCTTCGATTCTTACTATTTCTTTTTCTCTTTGTCTCTTTTCTGTTACTTCCTTACTTATACCTTTTTCTGTTACCTTTCTCTAACTTCTTGTCTCGCTGCTCTCTTTCTACCCTTTTTACCTACGCTTTTTTACCTTGTCCCTCTTCTTACGTTCCTTTTCCTTGTACCTACTTTACATTGACTTTGTTCTTACCTTTTCGTAACGATTAACTTTTTTTTGCTTCTCCTCTCTTCTCTTCTAGTTTACTCTTTCATATACCCTATTCTTTTTTACTTACTCTTTCCGTCTGTGTACTACTTTCTTTACACTACTCCCTTCTCCTCTACCGTTTTACCTACTTCTTCTTTATCTACTCTTTCCGTCTTTTGTGTTTGTCTTTTCTTCTTCCTTCTTTCTCTTTATTTCTCTAATACTCCTTTTCTTTTTGCTACTCTTTACTTCTTTCTTTGTGTACCTAACTGCTCTTACTACTTCTTATTTAATTTTCTCTGTCTTTTTAATTTTACTACTTTTTTTCTTCCTTGTTCACCCTTGTACTTTGGTACATTTTTCTTTTTTATTTTTTGTCCTCCACTTTATTGGTCCCTCCTTTTTCTATCCTTTTGTGTTCTTCTTTTTTCTCTTAACTCTGCAGTTTTCCTTCTTTCTTCTACTCTTTTTTTTCTTACCTACTCTTTCGCGTAACTACCTTCTTTTGTCACTTCACAGGTGTCTCCTTCTTGACCCTTTTTTTCTTTAACCTTTTTACGTTCTTTTTTCTCCTTTTACTTTCCTTTTTTGTTTGTTTTTGTTTTACTTTTTTCTTTTTGTCTTTTTTCTTTCTTTCTTTGCCTATCCCACTTTCTTTAGTTTTCTCTACCTTTCTTCTTTTTCTTCTATTAACACTCTCACGTTACTTTCTACTTTATCCTTTTCTACTTTTTCTTCCTCTTTTTTTTTTCTCTCTTTCTCTATTTTCCTTTACTTACCATGTACCTGCTTTCTTTTCTTTACTAACTTTTTACTTTTATGCTGCTTTCCTTGACCTCTACTTGTTGCCCTACTTAGCTAATATTTTTTATTCTTTTGTTACTTTTCTTACCTTCTTTTTCTTTTTTGTTTCCTTTTTTTTTTCTTCTATTATCTTCTCTTCCTTGCTTAGGTATCTTGCTACGTCATTTCTATTCTTTCTGACCTATTTATTTTAACTCCTCCTACTCTTTAACTTGTTTTTCTCTTTTTTAGTTTTTCTCTTTTTTTCTTTCCCGCTTTTTTCTACCCCCCTTCCTCTTTCTTAGCGCTTTATTCTCTATCTTCTTTTCCGTTGTTCTTATTTCTCTACTCGTCGTATCTCTCCCACTTCCATTCTTTCTGTCTTCGACCTGGTGGTCTCTCTCAACTTCCTCTTACTGTTTTTCTTTTTATTTTCCGTATTTCTGTTTTTTACTTCTACTGCTTTAATTTTTTTTATTTTATACCCTTTTACTCTTTTTATTTTTCTTAGTACTTATACTCGGTTTGTTTTTTTGCGCGTCTTTTTTATCTTTTCTCCTTTTTACTTCCTTTTCCTTCTTTTTCTGTACCTTTATCTTTCTTCGTTTTCTTCCTATTTCTCTCTTTTTTTCTTACTTTTTTGTTTTCTTTTATCGCCCTTACATCCGTCTGCTCTTCTTTTTGTACTTTTTACTATTCTCTCTTTTTCGTTTTCCCTTTCTTTCTTTTCTTCTCTCTTTTTTTTTTTTATCTACCTCTTATTATCTCTGTTTCCCCTGTTTCTTACTATACTCCTTCCTCTTTTTCTTTCTTACCGTTTTTTCTACTATTTCCTCGTTGTCTCTACTTTTCTGTTGCCTTTTTTCTTTTTACCCTTGTTTACTATTTCTGTTATTCTTCTTCCTCTTCTTTATTACTTTCTTTTTCTCTCATAACTTTATTTTTACTTTTTTACTTCTACTACTTACTTTTCGTTCTAATTTTTGATACTGTTTTTCCTTCTTCCTCTGTTTTTTGCGTTTTACGTTCTTGACTTGTTTTTCTTTACTGCTTGCTCTACCTCTTATCTTACATGTTTCTTTTTCCTTTTCTTCTCTTTACATAAGCTTCTTTCTTTTGGTCCTTTTTCGTTCTACTTCTCTTTACTTTTTACCTTCTCCTACTACTTTCCCTCTACTCACTCTCCTTTTTTTTACTCTTTTTCTCTGTCCCGACTGTACTACCTTCTTGTTTCCTTTGCTGGACTCTTTTTCCTTTTACATTACTACTCGCCGTTCTTTTTTTTTCTTTCCTCTTTTTTTTCCTTCTGTTTCTCTTCTCTCCTCTGACTTCGTTTCTTTCCCTACCTTCTACTTTTTTTCCTGCTTTCGTGATTTATTTACTCTCTTTTTCAATTCCTACTACTTTCTTACTTTTTTTCCTGTCTTATCTATTTTAGTTTTGTTTGTTACTTTCTCGATTTGTCTCCCTACTTCTTTTACTACTTTTAAACCCTCTGATTGTTTTTCCCTTTCCTTTCTCTATTTCATTATGACTTCATTATCTATTTCTTATTGTTCTTCTTTTTTTCTTCTTTATAGTCTTTTTCTTCTTCTTTCCTTTCCTTTTTTCTCTTTTCTTTTTTCTCTATACCTTCCCTTCTCTTTACCTCGATCTATGCTTGTCTACCGTTTTTAACCTTCCTTACTTTTTCCTCTTATTTTACTTTTCTTTCCCTCCTTTCTTTTCTTTTCTTACTTGTACTCTTTTACTGTCGTTTTTCTCTTTTTTAACTTTTTCTTTCTTTTTACTTTTCCTTTTTTCTTTTTTCGCTACTCTCTTATCACCTATCCTTTTCTTCTCTTTTTCCTCTTTTTTTTCCTTTCTACTTCTCTCTCCTTGCTACTCTTTACCTTATTTTGTGCTTTTTTTTTACTCTCCATACACCTTCTATATTTCTTTGCCTTACCTTTTTTACATTTTTTCGTCTTTCCTTTCTTCTTCTTACTCTTTTTCACTACTTTTCTTTCAACCTTCTTCTTTTTCTCCTTCGCTCTCCTTCCGCATACCCTCTATACTATTCCTTGATTTTGCCTCTTACTACTTCTATCTTTACTTTTCCTACTTACTATTTTTCCTTCCTTCTTTAATCAACTTTTTGTCTAATTCTACACTACTCACTTTTTTACGTTACTTTTAGTCGTAACGTACTTACTTTCTTTCCCTTTTTTCTTCTAGCCTCAGTTCCTACTTTCTTTGCCTTCGACTCCTCGACTAACTTTCTTTTCGTACTGTTTTTTTTCCCTATACATCTTTTTACCTTTTCTTTTTTTTTTATGTTTGACTGGTGCTCTATTTTACATTACTCTCGTTTACTTTCTTTCTTCTTTTCTCGTGCTTTTCTGTTTTATACTTCGTATGTACCGTTTCCGTTTTCTTTTGACGTCTCTCTTTGCTTCACTTACCCATTCTATCACTCTCATACTGCCTTTTCCTTGTTCCTTTCTTTTCTTTCCTGTTCTTTTCAACTACTTTTACTCTTCTTTCCTCTTTATTCTTCTCCTTCTTTTTCTACTTTCCATTGTTTCTCTAAATCTGTTTTTCTCGGTTTATATCTGCTTCAATTTTCTCTTTTTTTTTTCCTTTTACCCCCCGTTGCCCTTTGTTTCTTTACTTCTCCTGCTCTCTATTTCAACCTTCTCCCACGTTCTCATACTTCACGTTTATCTCTCGTCGTCTCCTATCCTCTCCGCTTTTCTTGTAATTAACTCCTCGTCCTTTCTGTTCTTCCGACTCCCTTTCTCTTCTTTTTGTTTAACTTATCTTTACTTCCTTTTTTTCTTTTCTGCTACTTATTCTTTTCTTATCTTCTTTTTTTTTCTCTTATACTGCTTCTTCGTTCTATTTTTCTATTCTTACTTTTGTTCTTTTTACTTAACCCGTATTGCTTAGGTTACGACTCTACAACTAACTACTAACTTACCATTTTTTCCTCCGACTTTTTTTTTTTCTACCTCATGTTTTTCCTCTCTTTTTTTTTTTTTTTTCTCTTTTCTCTTTTTTTACTTTTCGAACCTTCATGTTTTTGTCCTCTTTTTTTTCTCATCACTGCTTACGCTGTTTAACTACCTTCATCTGTACTTCTTTGCTCCTACTTTTTCTTGTATTTATATCTACTTTCTACTATTAATTTTTTACTGTATTTTTTTTTCCTCGTTTTTTTCTTTACTTGCTCTCGTCCCTCTGTTCCCAACTTTTTTCTTCTTTGTTCTACTTTCTTCCTTAGTATTTCTGTTAGTTTTTTCCTAACTTGTATTCTCTCTCCTCTCCTTAACATTTCGATCTTTCTCGTACTATCTTTTCCTCTACTACTTACGATCGTTTTTTTCGGTTCTTACCTCTCCCCCTTTTCTCTGTACTACTTTCACTTACTCTATCTCGTTCTCAGCTTCGCCTAACTCACTCTCTCTGATATCCTTTTTTATACTGTCCTTTTATTACTCTTCATGTATTGTCTACTTTCTATATTCTCCAGCTTAGAACATTTTACTTTCCTCTGTTTTTTTTTCTTTTCTTCGTACCCTCTCTCTTTTCGCTCTTTTCTTTTGCTAGCTCTCTCCTTTTTTTTTATCCTTACTGCTCCTTTTTTGATTTCTTCACATCACTTTCACTATACTACTCTCTATTTTTTTTTCCTACTTCTGCTTCCTTTCTTTTTAACCTGTTTTCTTACTCACCTACGTATCCTGCTCTCGTTACCTCTCTTTACTTTTTACTAACTTGCTTTGTTCTACTCCTGACCCCCCTGCTGCTATCCTTCCTTATTCTTTGTTAGCTCGTCTATCTCGTTCTACTTTTTCTGTTTCTTACTTGTTACTTTCTTTCACCTCTCACCTACCATCTCTTACTACTTGACTTCTGTTGCTTCGCTTTTTCCGTTACTTTTGAGCTTCTTACTCGTTCTAGTTCTTTCTTTATTTTCACTCTCCTACTTCCTGTTTTCTCTCTACCCTATAACTTTCGCTGCATTTTTCTACTCTTCTTTTTTTCTTTCTCTTGCTCCACTTCTTCACTTCCTTCCTTTACTTTTTGTTTTTCCCTTGTTACTACTTTTTCTACTCTCTTACCCTTATCTTTTTTTTTTTCTTTCTTTCTTCTTCTACTCTTTGATTTCGTTACGTTCTCTCTCTTTCTTTCTTCTTTTCTCTTTTTTTTCTTTTTCTCTCCTCTTCTCATCTTTCGCTTCTTTTCTCGTTAAGACCTCTACTTCTTTCACTCTTCTTCTTTTTTTTTTTCTTCTTCTTTTTTTTTACCGTCCGTCTTTTGTTTTCTAATACTCTCTTGATTTCTCTACGTTTTCCTTCTGTTTCTCCTCACTTGTACTTGCTCTCACACTTTTACAGCCTTTTCCCCTCCTCCCCTTCTTTCTCTCCCCTCTCCTTTCCTTTACTTTCTCTTTCCCTCGTCTCTTCTCTTCCTTTCTTTCTTACCGTGTCTTCTCCTTTCTCTGCCATTTCACATCTACCTTTTTTTTTTTCTTATTATCTTCGTCTTTTCTTTACCCTTCTTCTTACTTTTTTTTTCCCTTTTACTCTTCTCTACTTCTTACTACCTTACGTCTCTTTTATTCTGTCTCTTACTCTCTTTCTCTTTTTTCTTGCCCTTTTTTCAGTAACCTTCTCTCTTGGTTTTTGTTTTCATTCTCCCTGGTCTTTTTTATGTATTCCGACTCTACTCCGTACCTTACTACCTTCCTTTTTATCTTGCTGTTGTCGAACTTTCTTTCTTTCTTCTTCTTTTGCGCGTCTTCTCTCTTTTTTTTTTTTCCTCCCTCTCACTCTTTCTCCCTTCACTTTAATCGTCCTTCTCTTTATTTACTACATACCATCTACTTTTTTCACTTTTTTTTTTTCTCCTTCTACTTTTCCTATTTTTTCTTTTGTCTTTCCGTAACTACTTCTTCTTTTTTCTCGTTTTCCTTTTTTCCGCTTTACTCTCTCTTTCCTTTTTCGTTTCTCTTTTTCCTTTGTTCTTACTTTGCTCTACTTCTTAGAATCTACCTCCCTTTCGTTCATCTTCTCTTTCTACTCTTTCTTCTTACTTCTTTTCTCCGTTTTTCTTAACTTTACATCCTACTAACCTTTTACTCCTTCCTTTACTCATACTCCTCTCTTACCTTTGTTTTCTTTTCTCTTCTTTTCTACTACTTCTCTTGCTTTTACTTCTTTATCCTTCTCTTCTTTGCGTTTTTTTCTATCTTACTTTTTTTTGTCTTTACTTGCTTTTACTTCTTTTTTTTTAGACTTTCTTTTTTACTCTCTTCTTCCGTTTATTACTTTTCTCTTTGCTCCTTTTTTCCTTTCTTACTCTCTTTATTACTTTTTTTCCACTCTTTCTTTGTTTTTTCCTCCTTTTTACTCTTTTATACTAACTATACCCTTTCTCTGTTTCTCTTTTTATCTCTACCTTTCTCTTAACTACTTTTACCTTTTTTTTTCTTATTGCTTTTCTTTACTACTTTTTTTTTTTTTCTCTCTACTCTCATTGACTTCTTTTTCTTTTTTCTCTTTTTTCATTTCCTTAGTTTTGCGTCCCTCCTTTTCTTTATATCTTTTTTCATTCCTACTCTTTCTTCCCTTCTCCTCTTCTTCGCTCTCTCTTTTCTTTTACTCTTTCTTCTTTCGCTTCTTTCTGCGTACTTTGCTCCTAACTCTCTGATTTTCCTTGTTACTACCTATTTTTTCCTACTCTCTTTCCTTCCCTCTTTTTGTTTTTCTTTACTATTTTAACTTCTATTTACTACTTTGTACTTCTCTGTTTTACTTTCTGCTAGCCTTCGATCTCTCTTATCTTCGTGTCTTTCTTCTTGTTTTTTTACCTTTCTCTTTCTTTTATTAAATACTTTGCTTCTCTCTAACGGTTTTTTGTTCTTTACTTTTCTCCTTTCCCTTTTTTTTTTTACTCTATTCTTCTTCTTTTCTCTCTTTTTTTGCTGCCTTTTTTCTTCGTTTCCTTCCCCGTTTTAAATGACTGTTACTTTTTTTACCTCTTTTGTTGTCTCTTTTTCTTGTATTTTTTTACTTTTTCTTTTTACTTTAGTTTCTGAACTCACTTACTTTGTTCCTTTACTACTTTGCTTTATCTTCCTTTCTTACTTTACTCCTTTTTGCTACTGTCTTTCCTCTTTCTTCTCTTTACATTACCTTTTCTTACCTCTATCTTTACTTCTTTCTTCTTCTCTACTTTCTTTACTTACCTTACTTTCTCTTCTCTCTCTTTTTGTCTTTTAAACCTACCTGTTTACTCTTACTATAGCACTTCTCTTAACTTTTTCTACTTCTTTCTTTCTTTACTGCTTTTTTTTCTACTACTTTTTCCTTCTCTTACCTTACTTTGACTTTCTTCTTTTGATTTTTTTTCTTTACCTTACCCTATATTCTCTTTTCTTTCACTTTACCACCCCTATACCTTATGTAACTGTACCCCCCTCCTCGCACCCAAACACTCCTCCTAACCCTCCTACCCCCCCCCTCCCACCAACCCCCCCCAAGCCCAACCTCCCAACACCCTGCCCCATCTGTCTTCGCCCACCCACCTAATCGTGAACCAAAAACCACAACCCCACGCCAACAGCACTATCACTCACCCCACCACCCCTGAGAACAAACACCTTACCCTAATGATTGAATACTCTCTACAGACGACACTAAGATGATGCAGACAAAAGCAAGACAACCTTCTAAACCCGCACACTTGATACAAAATAGATAATAAAACCACCTACGCCCCATTTTCATTACCATTGATCACGCTACACTCCAATCATTAAACCCTTGTAGCAAACGAGTTATGGCAAACGTCTATCTAACCACTAATACAATCTAATTCATCCCTTTTATTGTTGTCGATCATTTTAAATATTGTGTATATTATAACGATCGAAAGTTTTCTAACGTCCATCACACCATCCATACAGCCAATCCATTGTTTTATATGAACCACGTGTGTTTTACGCTGGCTGTGTTATAGTGTCTTAGACTGGGCTTGGACGACTACCTTTAGCCATGTGGTGTGAAATTCGTCACCCAATCTCGCCAACATTTATAATTATTCGCAGATCCGCGGCCTTAGCTTATTTACAGCTTTCTTTGCGTTTTTGTTAGTGAAACAGAAGTTTACACCGTATACAGTCAATGCAGTCGTGCTTTTGACTGCTGGAGCGGCAGTGCTGGCATTGCATACCAGCAGTGACCGCCCCAACGGGGAGTCAAAAGCAGAATATTTCAAAGGGTTTTTCCTGACAGTGGCAGCCGCAGCGTTGTATGGGTTCGTGTTGCCGTTAGTTGAACTCACATATAACAAGGCAAAGCAAGCGATAACGTATACACTGGTGTTGGAGATTCAAATGGTGGTGTGTCTTTTTGCTACGATATTTTGTTCTATAGGAATGATCATCAATAATGATTTCAAGGTACCAAAATAATCTCAATACTTGTTATAAAATCTTATACATAAATATACATGTAATCTTGTAAAGTATCATGTAGTTTTTTTTTTTCATTTCGTAGGCGATTCCGAGCGAGGCCAAGAATTTTGGTTTGGGCGAAACATCATACTACATAGTCTTGTGTACGAGCGCAATATTTTGGCAATGCTTCTTCTTGGGAGCCATAGGAGTGGTCTTTTGCGCATCATCATTGTTATCAGGGATCATAATCGCGGTTTTGCTTCCGGTTACTGAGGCATTGGGCGTAATTTTCTACAAGGAACCATTTCAAGTCGAAAAGGGTGTTGCACTTGTTCTATCTCTTTGGGGATTTACGTCGTATTTTTATGGCGAGTATAAAGGCATGAAAAAGAAGAAGAGTGAAGAGCAATCTTCGCTTGATCGATCAAAGGAGTTAATTAACCTTTAGTATGATTTGTAATCGTTATGGGTATTCTTCTTTTAGATGTAATATTTTGTGTTCCTACTTCGACTTGGGATTATATCTCAGTTTTGAACTTTGCTAGCTAGATGATTGATCATATAGCTTATAGCATAGCTTATAAATCCGATGCATATTCAGTCCTTTTTTGTGTTCTAGTATCATGTAAATGAGCTAGATACCTTTATGTATATATAGTTCAAGTCCAGTAATCTGCACGACCTAAAAAGTCTTGCTCGAGTACTCATGGTCCTGATTCTAGCAACTTTGGTTCATGCCAAGCATCGGTTCAAAGCCTGGCCCGACTAGCCTTTTGGTCGTGGTCCATCCGACTCTAGTTCATGCATGCCAAGTACCGTTCATTAGATGATTGATATTCGGCTCAAGCCGGCCTGCACGTGGGCTTTTACTCCATTAGGGTTTTATTATAGTTACTTCACCTTCGGGGTTTTATCGTTCAACAGCGGTTTCAAAGCCCAGCCTGAACCACAGTCCATTTAAAGCTCAAGGGGGTGTTAGGCGAAGAGCTTCTATGAGCATTTAGAAGTGGTGATTTGAGCCTTGTGATTTTTAATGCTCGTTTGACATTCAACAAGTATCTTCATCATTTTTTCTTTTCGAAATGCTCATTTTCTAACGCTCCATAAAATAGCATTCAGGAGCGTAGAGTATTTCGGAGCTGTTTTACACATTATGATTACACCTATAACTATGTTACAAAATGTTTTTTCATAATAATAAATATCAGCTCACAACTACTGTTCACTCACTTGCTGCTACTACTACTTTTGACAAACATACCTTTTTTAAGCTTAGACTGTATCTTCAAGATTACCTTTATTCCGATTTTTTAGCAGACATCTATACATGTTTTTTTGTACAAAGTAAATCTTTTTTGTTTTTGTATCTATCATTACCACCGAATAATTGTTGATAGCCGCCACATTTTTCTCATTTTCCTTTTGGTGATTAGCAAGTCATGGAGTTGGTGAAGATGGTAATCATCTATTATTTTATCACTTCTTTGTTTTTTATGCCTAAATTTTTCAAAAAGTGTATATGTTTCTACTTTAATTTTGGTCCCAAATTTCCACTTGGTGAGGTCATAAGAAAAACATATTAGAATGATATGAGAGCAAAACATATATATAACATGTTCTTACAATTATAAAATGGTCTCACTTCATATATATTCATGTCAAGATGTGTTTGGAAATATTATGAATCATCTTTTAACTTTATCTCATTATCATTAGTCCACAAGATATGGATTTATCATCTTAAAGGCTCAAAATTCTTGTTTTAACACTTAAATAAGCAAATTGAAATCCTGCTTTAAGTCCATAAATAAGCAATCTAGCTTGTGGTACACTTTTGCCGTGCGGCTAGCTACTTAAGTACGTAAATCAAGCGCGAAAAAGTCTCTAAAAGTAGTTAAAATATACGAATTCTGTATCAAATTACTAGTTTTATATACATATAAACTTGGGATTTTTATTCTGTCCAAATTTGTGAAACCGTTTTATGTTTTTTTATACAAAGCCTGTTTTCCATAGCACGTGTTTTGAAATAAAATCTGAATTTTATAATTAACTATCAATCGACAATAATTGATCAATAATAAAATAAAATTTCATTGCCAACACATAATTACAGAGTTACAGTAAAGCAAAGGTTGTCAAACACATTTATATTTTAATGAGAAACCGTTATCTTTCTAAAAAATATTTTAAGCTCGATGGAAAAAAAGTGAAATGTAAAAACTAAAGCTACTCGATTGCTATAAAGTGTAATTGCATATCTTTGTGAAATGTGAAATCGTGTCGAAAACTGTAAATATATTATGTTACACTATCATTGCTATTTGCTAAATATTTTGATTAAGTCACGTTTAGTTAATTTTACACTTCAGCTATTATTACCAATTAAATCATAAACAAACAGTTTTCGCAGAATTTTTATTGTATTAAGACAATTAAATCATATTAAAGCACCACGTAACCTAAGTATAATATGTTTAAGAAACTTGTTACTGAATAAAGAAGAACAAATGCAAACAATTCGCCACTTTTATTGATGATCAAATTAAATTAAATACAAATATTGAATTTCAATTCACGAACCCTACCTAAAAAGAAAACCACTTTTTCCATGTAACTTACAACATATATAAATATTAATAAGTAGAACACAACTTAACGACCATAACTTATCACACATGAACCGCAATTTTTGTATTTTTTTTCCCATGCAAATATTACGTACGTGATCACTTATGCTTATTATTGGTGTCCTCCACCATGAGCTCCACCATGTGCACCACCACCACCTTCATGACCATGTCCTTCACCGCCGCCATGACCGTACGGGGCTGCTGCTGGTACCAAGATTGGCTTCTTCTTTCTCTTGGCTAAGCAGAAGAGACCTGCAGCTAAGAATGCTAGGAAGAACACACCACCTAGTGATGCACACACTGCAATGACAACAGTGTGGTCATGGCCACCACCACCACCACCTGGTGTTGGTGGTGTTAGGATGTTACCGGATGGTGGAACTGCATTGTAAGGTTGTGGTGGTGGGACAGTTGGTCCATATGGTAGTGGAGGATATGAGCCTGGAGGGCTAGCCTGTGGTGGCCATGAGCCCGGAGGGCTAGCCTTTGGTGGCTTTGGTCCTTTAGGTGGATAAGCATGGCCACCTGGACTAGGTGGTTTTGATCCTTTAGGTGGGCTAGCTGGCCCACTTGGAGTAGGTGGTTTTGGTCCTTTAGGTGGATAAGCAGGTCCACCTGGAGTTGGTGGCTTTGGACCTTTAGGTGGATAAGCAGGTCCACCAGGGGGTCCACCTGGAGTTGGTGGCTTTGGACCCTTTGGTGGATATGCATGTCCACCTGGACTGGGTGGTTTTGATCCCTTAGGTGGGGTAGCTCCTTTGGGTGGGTAAGCAGGAGTGCTAGGCTTAGGAGGCTTTGGTCCCTTAGGTGGGGAAGCTGGACCATGTGGTGGATATGATGGTTTTGGTGGTGAAGCCTTAGGAGGGTAAGCTGGAGGTGTTGAACCATGTCCATGATGTCCATGATGCTTTGGTGGAGGAGGACATGCAGGAGTTGGTGGTGGTGGTGGTGGAGGACATAGAACTGGAGGAGGAGGTGGTGGTGGAGGTGGAGGAGGAGGTGGTGGAGGTGGGCATGCAGGTGTTGGTGGTGGTGGTGATGGTGGTGGAGGAGAGTAGTAAGGATAAGCTGTATGCAATTTCCTTGAACTCACCATTATGAATAATGTGTTTAAGCTAAGTGATACAATTGGTATGTTACTAGCAACCTATATATACATATATCAAGTCAAATGATCCTTTTTGAGTTGAATAAACGTTATGATCAAGACATGTGATTTATACAGCCATATATTCAAACAAAGATTGATTGTAGATATGTACTGTATATTATTTAGACCCCTTGATAAAATTACACAAGTTGGTGTAGCATCATGCTTGTAAAAGAAAGACTACTTTAGCTAACTACTAGTTTGGCATGATCAACATAATACAACTCAATAATTTTTTAATGCATGCACTTCCCTGTAAAACTTTTGGCTCAGCCACCATGTGACCCGACCCGACCCGAATGGTATTTACATTATTTGGGTATATAAATATTACAATATGCATGCCAGCAGTCATATACTCATGTTCAGTTCATTATCTAATTTATCTTTGCTGAGTGGTTTGTGGATTAGGTAGAGTAAATATATGGTCTATTAGAGTATGCTTGCATATTCAAAATATGAAAATCATGTTTGCTTTTATGTCATGTTTCAAACTTTTGGAGCCAACCTAATAATTCCAACTAAAGAAGCTAATGGATATAATTCAGGGATGAAAATGATATGCTCTTTCTAATGCTATGGATATAATTGAAAAGTTGGAAACTGTCACGAAATAATCTTGAGTATGCCGTTTACATTTAAGTAAAATACTCGTCTTTCCTGAATAACGTGAATAAGGAAAATCTCTTTTGTTTATACTAGAAATCATGTTGCTTTAAAACAAAATAGATTTATGTGTGTAACTTGTGTTATATATGTGAGGGAACTTTACCTCTAAAATTCAAATGAACTTTAGAGGATCTTTTTCCAAAAAGTAAAGTAAAATCCATACATACCAACCTGGCAGCCCATGATCTTAATTGGATATTTCCTATCACCTTACACATGTCTAAATTTAATCTTATTATTAAGTTAAAAAAAAATGGAGTATCAATTTTAACTTTAAGTCATTAACTTTTGTTTAAACAAGTAAGAGCAAAGGTTATTAGGTGAGATAACTACATTGAAACAATATAATGATACATAAAAGCAAAGAGGTTGATTAGTTTAGAGACCATAAAAATATAAACATCGCAATTCTGACGACTCATTTTTAATTAAAATAAAACACTCATCTCCATATTCTTCTTTTTTAAACATAATATAATGCATTTTCATCATTCTATTTTGAAAATAATGTATCTTAAAAATCATTAATCGTTATGCGAAACAAATTACGCGAGTAATTGCTTTGGAAATTTCTAACTAACGTATTTCATTTTCTTCGTGATAAAGGAGTATTTAATCTTTTATTAATGTCGATAAAATTATTTTTGATGCAATTAAGTATGAGTAATGCATGTGTACAGCCCATTATAAATTCTCTTAATAATGTGTTTACTAAAATAAAATAAAAAAAAATTATATATACAAAAGACTTAATGACATGACAATTCCTTCTTTATTATTTATTCTAGTAATTATAAGCCATTGCAACTAAAAGTATTTATATTTCACCAACTTGTAATTATAAATTATGACAAATGTGTAAGCACAATAATTGACACTTAATAAAAATAAAAAGATGTACTCCCGAATAATCTGCCGTTCCTGATTGGTCAATACAAACAGTGATAATTATAAAATATATATGAAGAATGTATATGAAAGTCTCTCGTCATAACTCATACTCGACAAATCATGTTTTCCGACTTTTTAACCGACTAATTCACAAAGTTCAAAATCACCGCTACACATACTTAAACTAAGTAAAACCTTCATTTTCAAGAGATTAGCGTGGCCAAATCGACATGCATTTTGTATAACAAGTTAATAAGACCTTATAAACCTCTTTCAAAAGGCACTAATTAAGTACCTAGTTCAATAAAGAAAGTTGTAATTATGTTTTAGTTAATTTATGGAAGTCTTTACAACTTATAAGTCAGTTTTTTCATATAAAATACTAAGGATGATTATGATAATCCAACCACGCCATGTGCAAAACAATGCGGTTTTGGCGCGAAATTTGTATATACAATTAACAATTTTCTTGGATAGGACCCAGGGTTAGGTACCATTGTTAACGTTGCAATATTTACCTCTAGTTGACATATGAACAAGTAGGTAAATGTTTATATATACATGCATAATATAAATGCATGCATGATATTCAGTATATACAAAAAGTCCATGTTTGCTAACGTTCGAATTTCAACTCTTTTACTCGTTTCCTACTCAACATCTAGGGCAGACCTAGTGGGTTCTCGAAGTTCCCAGTAGATGGTGGAGTAGTGACTATCCGTAGCACTATCGTGACGCCAAACGAGTGCGCTACCATCACGGCAACTTCAAAAGACTCCATGAAAAAGATTGAAGGAGGTCAGCAAAATTTAAAGGTAGCAATACATCATGACTTTCCGGACCAAGAAGTTGCTCTGGGAGGAATGCTATCCATTCACTACAATATTTGCCATTTTCCCCAGCGACAAATCCGGGGTATCCCGGGCGACTTGTCGCTGGGGATAAGTTTCCCATAGGTCGAGCGGAAAAGCTCGAAGGGGATACCTTCCCGGGCGACTTAACCGGGCGACATCGTGGGGCCCACACAGTTTCAGTCAAACAAATATTTGCCACGGTGGAGGGGTTTCCCGGGCGACATGTCGCCCGGGATACTAAATTTATAAAATGAGTAATTAATATTGAAGCTTGATTAATTAGTTAATTACGTAGAATCTCGGGCGACATGTCGCCCGGGAAAACATTCCAAATAAATTAACTAGTCAATGTGGCAATATTTTTTTGTCGTTTATTGGTACCTTTCCCGGGCGACATGTCGCCCGGGATAGTTTTTTAATATTTTTTTCCCCAACTTTCCCGGGCGACATGTCGCCCGGGATAGATTTTTAATATTTTTTTCTCAACTTTCCCGGGCGACAAATAAATTTTTCGTTTAACTTATCCCGGGCGACATGTCGCTCGGGATAAGTCTGCAATTTTTTTTTGTGCCTGCACAGCAGGCTATTTCCAGATTTTTTCGGGAAAAAATCTACCAATACTCAAACCTGTATAAACCAATATATAATCTACCCAAATACATACAACTTCTACCAAAACACAATACGATCAACGCATTTGATATAATAAAGCTAAATATGTCCAAAATCCGAATAAACACAATATAGTCTACAAAACAGGTGACGAAGTCACAAAACTTGCATTATCCGCAAGATACAAGTCAATATTCACCAAGATAACAAGTTCTAAACGTACGGGGAAACCAATATTCACATAAGGGTCGCCAATATACACTTAAGACACAAAATAACATATACTTACCCAACATTAGGGGTGTTCAAAAAAACCGTGAAACCGACGAACCGAGCCGAACCGCTCAATCCGAAACCGAAAAAACCCGAAACCGAAGAAACCGAAACCGAAAAAAACCGAAACCGAAAAAACCCGCTTATAATGGTTCGGTTTCGGTTTTTACTTTTAGATATCCGCGGTTAACCGAACCGAACCGTGCATATTATA